>JAQJVL010002868.1:0-78067 GCA_035578905.1 Stictocephala bisonia | reverse complement strand
AAAATGTACACCCTCAAAACGCACCGTTTTCAAATGTTTAGAAAAAATATTATAAAACTAGTAACGGTTTTAAGCATGAACAATATAGAATATTTTATTTAACACTCGTATATTTATAATTATAATTTCTTATTTTAAACTAATAAAGTAATATTGGAGAAAATCAAACTGATGGAAAATAAATGAGGTTCGAATAAATCCCTACTAGCTAAAAGTATTATAATTAAAAATAACTAACAAATCAAATATGGGTAAAAATATCCACTATTCAGTCAAAAAGTTAAATAATTTTATATACAAAATTACAAATGAAATTAGAAACTACAAATAACAAAAGTACACAAGTTAGGTAGAAGAAGGAACAATTTAAATTTTAAAATGCAAATTATAAATATACATGTCAGTTCGTAAACGTAACACACGAGGTTATAAATTATTAGGCTGTTTACATAATTATAGTTAACGTAAGCCTGTAAACTTATTTTTAAATATGCATATAAAGAGTAAGTTGACAGTTCAAACAAATTTAGAATTGTACAATTCTATGAAGATGTATGAAAATGAGAGATGAAAATGATAAAAAAATAAGTAAATTAATTATGAAGTTAAAATTAACATAAATATACAATTTATTTAGAAACTTTAATTTTTGAGAATTTCTTAAATTATTTATAATATCTTAAGCTGAATTGATAAATTTAATTCTTTTAAAACTTAAAAATTACAAGGTGGCTACTCAATGATTAATTTGAAATTTCCTTACTTTACCTGACACGAAACCAACAAACTTGTAATATTATCAAAGTTTTAATTTCAAGTTATTAATTTTTGTTGAAAAAGGGTTTATAAATAAGGTAATAATAAAGAAAAAAATAGTATATTTCATAAAAAGAGTGGGAAGTGGGATTTTGCATTTTCAAGACCATATGTTTACAGCTGATCTCAAAGTAGTGTAGAGAAAACATATTTTTTTGTATGTACAAAACTATAAATGAAACTATTTGAGTTTTGAACGGTTTGCTGCATATTATTCTCAAATATTTACAAACAAAAAATTGATAAATTCGTAAAAACTAAGTGACTTAAAATGAATTCCCTAACATTTCCAGGAACATAAAATTCCCTGAGAGTAGCTTCTTGTTAAGGACTGTTCAGAATATTTTAACGAGTTTAAAAGTCATGGGGTTTAATCTTAACTTTAATGGAGACGTATCACAACAATGCTAAGTAATATGGCAGCAGACAACATAAACATGAGCACAATTATTAACACATTCGCTATGGCTCTGAAATACTTCTTTCTTCTAAAATTTATTTTGTTACTCTTCATAACATTTCGCAGGACACAATCTTGGGAACTGCAGTAGTAATATTATAACCACTTTTTTCAACATTCCTTGAATAGTTTTACCTGGAAAAGCTGGTTTATCAGAATTTCTGCTATAGCTTTTAAATCTAATAGTCAGAGTTCTACATTGATTCGCTTTGTTTCCTAATTACGATTTAACTTCATGAACTGCCTTACCTGCAGTTCTTCTTCACAAAAATATAACATTATCAATGGAATGTTCTTGGAATGCACTTGAATATGGTCAAGCATGCCGTACTAAAAAGTCGAGTGGTTAAATTACTGGTCTCAACATGAAGTTTACCTGTGCTACTTTGGTTCAGAAATTATCTTAAGCGGTTGGTATAAAAAGTCTACGAAGGAAAAATGGATGTCTTTACAAGCGAGAGAAACTGTATATTGCGTGTCTGTCCCCACTTAAGACATTATTTTTTTATTTGTTTTTAAAGTTGTTTGGCACTGGATTAGACTTTGGAGAGACAGTTAATTTCCAGCGGTTGATCAGCTTTTACATTCAAATACTGAGGAATTTCATAATTTCATTTAGTCTGAGGGCAGTTATTGTGTAGTCTCCAGGTCATTCAATAATTTGATACCATTACATGGCATAAACCGAGTACAAAATGTACAAAGTTAAAAACTGATACCAAAGTAACCAAAAGTTCAGTCTCAGAGAACAACTAACTACATTAACACATCTACTCATAATGATGATGATGATAGAAAAATGGAGCTTGCTTGTTTTGCCACTACAACAATGAGAATTCTAGTCCTCTTTCAATTACCAGTGAGACCCATCCCCCCACCAAAGCTGGAAAGCGTGCCAACCGGGGGATGGCTCAAAACAAGTCAAGCGAAGGGATCACGGGTGGCAGTTGGAGGGTCCAAAATAAAACTCGGCAGCTGAGCAAAACTACTTTATTACCAAGAAAGCTGCAAAACTGGCTGGCAGAAGGCCACAAAGTAAATTCGCACTTAAATAAATAATAATAACCCTAAAATTAACAAGATAATACACAAAAGCTACAAAAACAACAAACTCAAAAAATACCAAAATTACCAATTAACAACTACATGGCCTATCTGCAGCCTAGCCAGATACACCCAAAACGTAAGAAAAATTTAATGCCCAGATAAAAGTGAAAATTTAGAACTTTTGGCTCACAACAATTAAACCGGCAATTTAGCCCACATCCCATGATTCCACCGGGGCCAGGGAGTAAGCCGGAATCCCTGGGCAGCTCCGAATTAGAAGTTAAGCAAAGCACAATAATCCCCTTTTGGTGAAGAATTTAAAAAAATTAAACAAGTTAAAAAAATATATAAAACGGTACCGTTCGAGTAAAAATTCACTTCAAAACACCCCTAATACACTTAACAAAAAATAAATAACAAATAACTAGGCCTAAACATATAAATAAATAATAACAGGATTTAACAATGGGGACCTAACAAATATAAAATCTAAAAAATATAACAACAAATAAAACTAATTAATTAATAACAAGAAATATAAATAAATATTAACATCCAAAAAGTTCTTTTTGTATTTCACGTTTTTTTTCCCCTTTAATAAAAAAATATATAAGTCCCCAATGGCTGTGTTGCATAAAATCACTGTCCAAGTTTAGAAGTTTAGGCCTAGGCCACATAAAGTTCCACAAACATTTTTTTTCTTCTTTTTTTTATGTTTCACATTATCAACCCCCAGCTCAGCCGCCGGGAAAACAAGATGGAAAGCACTGACCTGAGGATAGAAGACTCCTACCCAAAGATGTAGGTGGGGCAGCAGGGTCGCCAAAGGCCTCTATACATGGTCCTCAGGCCAGGCTGGCAGTGTGGATGGTTGAACTTTCCCCGGACGACAGGCTGAGGGAAAATGTCCCACTCGAGGACCCTGGACTGCAAGGTCAAACACAGCCATTAAAAATAGAACAGCCAAACCCTTTTACAAAAATAATACACATAAAAACTCATAAACATGAAATGGCAAAACAAAACAAGAACAGACAAAATTGTACATGACTGGAGCACCCTAGAAAATAAAATATCCATTTTTAGGCTATGAATAATTATGTTGAAAAATCAGATTTAAAACAAATTACAACTTAACAAATTACCAAAGAATTAATTAGGTATATGGAACTAAAAATGACAAACTGAAAACTAGGCTATTGAAACAGGAGCAAAAGGTTATAACATGAAAATCAAACTACACAGATAGGCTAGGTTATTGTCAATGAACAAAAATATGATATATCGGTAACTCCAACTGAAAAAAGGCTCAATAAACATTATACAGAATTACAATTGAAAATAAAACAAGATATAATAAAGCAATTACTGGTAAAACTGTAACATTGAGCACATGGCTTTAACCTAGTCTGAGAAACATCTAGACAAATAACACACATTTAACAAAACTCTGAAAACACAAGTAAGCCCGTTGAAATTATTTAAACAAAGTATTTTCACCAAAAGGGTGATTAGATATTAGAAATTACAAAAGAACACTTACGTTTTGGCGTCTCTAGCCTGACATCGTGAACTTGCCGAGCAGCTGCAGAGAAACGACTAGAAAGACGAAACAGGCCAACCGGACCGACGAAAGCTGGAACACGGAACGAACGGATCCGAGCCAACGGCCACCAAAGTACGCGAATCACCGGGCAAAAGCGAAACTCAGGCAGCCCGGCCGACTACGACGAAAAAAAGAAATGTACCGGTCAAAAGACCCGGTACAACCTCCCTCTGCAAAACCTCAACACCCAGGCAGGGGAGAGAACTCGGTACCTCAGGGAACCAAACAGAAGACGAAGAAGAGACCTCCGAAGAGTGGTGTTCTAAGGACGCCCAAGAGAAACTAAGAGGGGAAACCCCTCGAACAGGGAGCGAACTACCCTGACGGTCGGGCCCGACCAGAAAAGAGAGAAGGAGACTCTCTAAGAACAGCAACCTAGGGCGCAGAGGTGATCAATCTCTTTGCCCCAAGAAACCCCCAGGAACACCAACTCCTGGATCAACCGTTCTCCGGAAAGCCTTAAGCTGGGACACATGGGCTTTCCTGAACACCCTGCCTGACTGGGGATCAACCAGCAGAGCAGTCACCGGTGACAAAAACCTGTCGATGCGGTGGGGACCAGACCACCGATAGCACAACTTTGCAGCTCTTCGTTCCGCGGCCGAACTGACCGGGTGAGCCTGACAAAGAACCAGATCTCCAACCTGAAAAAGGTTAGGAGTACGACCCTTATCATACCTCCTCCTTACTCTCTCTCTAGCACGTAGCAGGTTGCGCCGAGCAGCCCGCCACGTGGACACTACGTCAGTGGCACCTGGCGTAGGTAGAAGATCCTCTAGCCTCCACAAGTTGGACAAAGGGTTGTTAGGAGGGTAGCCATGTAGAATTTTGAAGGGAGTGGCATTGTGACTCTCATGCTTGGAAGAATTAAAAGCAAGCTGGAGCCAAGAAAGACTCTCATCCCAGGTGTTCTGCTTCTCAGCATGGAAAGTAATAAGGGCAGACCGAAGATTGCGGTTGAACCGCTCTGCATGAGAAGGCTGTGGGTAATAAGGAGAGGTAGTCACATGCCTGATACCATTGCCAAAACAGAACCTACGAAACTCGTGCGAGGTAAACTGGCTACCGTTGTCGGACACAAGAGTAGAAGGCACACCAAAGTGCTGGAAGAGTTGGGACTGGAGAGCACGGATGGTGAGCTTAGCCGTAGCATTCCGAAGTGGGAAAAGCCAAACGAACTTTGAGAAAGCATCCACACAAACAAGTAGGTAGGAGCTACCTGACTTGCTACGGGGAAAAGGACCCATGTAGTCGATGAACACCTTCTCGAAAGGACGCTCGGCCACCTCAGAAGATAACAACCCTAACTTTGCATTCTGACTAGGCTTGCTGAGAGAGCACAGGTGACAAGCCCACACTCTGCCCGCAACATCCCGGTCCATGCCCTTCCAGATGAAGTACCTACGAATCTTAGCGATGGTCTTATGAATGCCAAGATGACCGCCCACAAGAGAAGAGTGATAATATTGAAAGACCATCGGTACTAGATTACTAGGCAGCACTACACGGGGTTTACCCCTCTGTCAAGGACGGCAACAGAGTACCCCTTTGGACAGAAAATAGGGAGGGTGGGCACCTCCCTCTTGAAGCTCACCTAAGATGACTGACAGCTCAGGATCTTTTTGCTGATGGGACAGTAGGTCGTCAAAAGCCAGAGGAAAATCCAGAAGAACAGCACCACACTGAGCAACAGCCTCAGTCGGTGGATCACTGGGTTCATGATACATGCGGGAAAGAGCATCCGCGATGACATTCTGGGTACCCCTAAGATGTTGGACTCGGAACTTAAAGGCAGAAATTTTGACCACCCAGCGACCAATTTTCCCAAGCTGTCTGGGATGGGCAAGAAGCAAAGATAGTGCCTGATTGTCAGTCTCCAGCAAGAACTCAGCGTGTTCCAAGAAACGCCGAAACTTGTCCGTACCAAAGACAACAGCCAGACACTCTAACTCATAGATGGAAGAAGCTTTCTTTTCCTGGTGAGACAACGTCCTCGAAGCAAAAGCGATGGGCTGCCTGACCCCATCAAACTCCTGAGAAAGAACAGCAGCAATGGCGGAGGAGGAGGCATCAGTCTGAAGAATGAATTCTCTGCTGAAATCAGGCATACGCAGGACAGGAGGTTGCATGATAGCCTCCTTGAGAGCATCAAAGGCAGTCTGCTGAGCTTGGCCCCACACAAAAGGGACACCTTTCTTCTGCAACTCGTTCAACGGGGCAGCAAGCTCGGCCACGTTAGGGATGAACCTCCGGTAAAAATTCACCATCCCCACAAAATGGGCAATCCCCTTGGCATCTCTGGGAGGAGGAAAATCCCGAATGCCCTGGGTCCTCGCAGGATCAATGCAGACGCCTCGAGAAGATATCAGATGACCCAGAAAAGAAATCTCAGGACGAGCAAAAGTGACTTTCTCTGGATTGACGGTAAGGCCAGCTGATTTAAGGCGACTAAGAACTTCCTTCAGATGTTGCATGTGTTCCCCGAAAGTCTCACTGTAGACAAGAAGGTCGTCCAGGTAATTGAAGACAAACTTGAATTTCACATCATGGAAGATGGAATCAAGCAGACGAGTAAGAGTCTGGGCACCCACAGCAAGACCCATAGAAACCCTAGTGAACTGGTAAAGATTCCAGGGAACACAGAAGCTAGTCATAGGCCGTGATTCCTTCTTCAATGGAATCTGATGGTAGGCCTGGTTCAAATCAAACACACTGAAAAACTTAGCCTTACCGAACCAATCAAACGCAGAATGCAAATCAGGCAGAGGTACCGAGTCAATAGCGACCTTAGCGTTGAGCCTCCGATAATCCATCACAAGCCTAGACTTACCATTAGGCTTGGGCACAAGAAACGCTGGACTGGCATAAGCGGAACGAGACGGTTCAATCACACCCTTGCTCAGAAGATCTTCAACCATAGCCCTCATAACCTCCATCTTTGGGGGAGCAAGTTTGTACGGATGGCTTCTAACTGGCTGAGAATCGGTGAGGTGGATCTCATACTCCAGAAGAGAAGTGACCACAAGCTCAGCCGTAAGCACATCAGGAAACCGCAAACACAGCCTCCTAATGGCCTCCGCCTGCTCAGGGGGAGATGACCAACCGGATCCACCTTGGGTTGTTCGGGCTCACAACCCACCTCTCTGACTGCAGGAGGGCAGTCAGAATCACCTACTAGAGGCACCAAAACTCGCCGAATGAACTTGAAAAACATCTGGCGCTCCTGGAGGTCAAGCACCATACCACTTTTAGAGATAAAGTCTGCCCCTAGGATACAAGAAACCGCCAGGTCCTTGGCAACAAGAAAACCCCACCTCCAGGAAAATCCTTCAATTTTAAACTGTAAAAACGCCTTTAGAAGTATAGGTAGAGGAGTTTGGGATGCCGTCCAGCACGTGATAGAAGAAGGCTCGGTGTACCTGACAAGTCCTAAGGCGTCAAGGGACTCAAAAAGAGAAAGGCTGATGATACTGCATGCCGAACCAGAATCAAGAAGGGCTCGACACACCGTACCACCAAAAGAAACAAAAACGCCAGGACACACCGAGGTGACCGCACTAAGTCCCAGGGAAGCCATGCCAGCAAGGCCCGAAAAATCCCCGACACTCCTGCTATAGCCACGTGTCAGAGGCAAATGGCCACAGTCACTCGCAACAACGCGGGGAGCTACTGTGGAGGCAACCCCCCGCGCTGAGCGTTTCCCGCCCCACGACCTCGAGCACGTGGACAGTCATGACGAATGTGACCAGGTTGGCCACAAGCAAAACACACAACAGGAGGCCGAGAACCACGACCCCCCACTGGCTGACTCACACCTACAGACATAGCCGGTCGACGGGTGGGGAGAGCACGATGACTCTCAGAATCCCTCCCTTGCTGGTCTGAGAACTGCACGCTGCGCAAAACAATGCACAACTGATGCAGCTCCCGAAAAGACGAAGGCACACCAGCAAAAACTAATCTGCACCGTTCTTCCGGAGAAATACCATCCAGGATGACACGAACGGTGTCAGCTTCAGAAAGTGTGAGGCGCAACTCTTGACGAGCTTCCTTTACTGAAGAGACATAGGCTGCCAGAGACTCGCCCCTACCCTGCGACCGATAAAATCTGTCCATGACCATCCTCTCCCTGAGTCGAATGGGAAGAAACGACGAAAGTAACTCTCGATGGAACGAGTCCACCGAGGCATCACTGGCCAAGACAGAACTCAGCAACTCCCCAACGGGACCTCTGCAATACGGGAAAATCAGACGAAGCAAGTCCCCAGCCTGCATGCCGGGCATCTCACTAAGTCTGAGAAAGGCCACAAGAAACTTAAGAAGATCCTCAGGATCCATCCCATCGATCACAGGGAGATTCTGGATCATGGGCGTGAGAGGGTTAGGTAGCTTTTGGTAGCTCAGCTGCAGAAGAGCAGGTGAACCCAAAGAAGCAGAAGGAACGGCAGCTGGAGCCGAACCACAAGCGACCTCAACAGAAACGCCTGCAGGCTCAGAAGGAACCTCAGGCACAGTGAGAGCCGTTGTCTCAGCCTGCGGCCTCAACACGTTAGGCGACAGCGAGAAATTAGGCCGCTGACCCAAACCCGTAGGAGTCGTGGAACCGGAGTGCCTGAAAAATCTCCTCAAGCCTAGACACACTCTCCAAGATCCACGCCCTATCCGACGGCTCCAACCCCGGTGCCCGGTTGACCAGCCTTAAACGGGCAAGCAGATGCCCCAAACGTGCAAGACGGCAGGCCCGGTCACGACCTACTGGAGTTTCAAACTGCAGATCTTCCAAAACCCCTTCCCAATCTTCCACCTTACGTTTGCAAACTAACAACTCATCACCAACCTCCAGTAGATCAGACCACTCCACCGCCGTACCCGCGGACAACTGCTCCCGCAGCAACCTCCGGAGATTCAAAACATCACCCTCCGGAGTCACACCATGCGCCCTCAACTCGAAAATCAACTCCTCCTTCACTAGGAGGGCAACATTCTGCAGATAGGCCATCTCAAACGCAACAAATCTCAACAATATACACAAAAAAACCACAACTCTAGGGTCCAAGACGAACAAAACCCTCAGCCTACCAAGCCACTGCCGACCACTCCAATCCACCCATGAAACCCATTCACCAAAGTAACCAAGCGGATTGCCTAGTTTTTTTTTTTTTTTATTTTTTATAATTTTTTATTTTTTTGAGCAACCACGCTCTGCTACCAATTGAGACCCATCCCCCCACCAAAGCTGGAAAGCGGCGTGCCAACCGGGGGATGGCTCAAAACAAGTCAAGCGAAGGGATCACGGGTGGCAGTTGGAGGGTCCAAAATAAAACTCGGCAGCTGAGCAAAACTACTTTATTACCAAGAAAGCTGCAAAACTGGCTGGCAGAAGGCCACAAAGTAATTTTGCACTTAAATAAATAATAATAACCCTAAAATTAACAAGATAATACACAAAAGCTACAAAAACACCAAACTCAAAAAATACCAAAATTACCAATTAACAACTACATGGCCTATCTGCAGCCTAGCCAGATACACCCAAAACGTAAGAAAAATTTAATGCCCAGATAAAAGTGAAAATTTAGAACTTTTGGCTCACAACAATTAAACCGGCAATTTAGCTCACATCCCATGATTCCACCGGGGCCAGGGAGTAAGCCGGAATCCCTGGGCAGCTCCGAATTAGAAGTTAAGCAAAGCACAATAATCCCCTTTTGGTGAAGAATTTAAAAAAATTAAACAAGTTAAAAAAATATATAAAACGGTACCGTTCGAGTAAAAATTCACTTCAAAACACCCCTAATACACTTAACAAAAAATAAATAACAAATAACTAGGCCTAAACATATAAATAAATAATAACAGGATTTAACAATGGGGACCTAACAAATATAAAATCTAAAAAATATAACAACAAATAAAACTAATTAATTAATAACAAGAAATATAAATAAATATTAACATCCAAAAAGTTCTTTTTGTATTTCACGTTTTCTTTTCCCTTTAATAAAAAATATATAAGTCCCCAATGGCTGTGTTGCATAAAATCACTGTCCAAGTTTAGAAGTTTAGGCCTAGGCCACATAAAGTTCCACAAACTTTTTTTCTTCTTTTTTTTTTTATGTTTCACATTATCAACCCCCAGCTCAGCCGCCGGGAAAACAAGATGGAAAGCACTGACCTGAGGACAGAAGACTCCTACCCAAAGATGTAGGTGGGGCAGCAGGGTCGCCAAAGGCCTCTATACATGGTCCTCAGGCCAGGCTGGCAGTGTGGATGGTTGAACTTTCCCCGGACGACAGGCTGAGGGAAAATGTCCCACTCGAGGACCCTGGACTGCAAGGTCAAACACAGCCATTAAAAATAGAACAGCCAAACCCTTTTACAAAAATAATACACATAACAACTCATAAACATGAAATGGCAAAACAAAACAAGAACAGACAAAATTGTACATGATTGGAGCACCCTAGAAAATAAAAGATCCATTTTTAGGCTATGAATAATTATGTTGAAAAATCAGATTTAAAACAAATTACAACTTAACAAATTACCAAAGAATTAATTAGGTATATGGAACTAAAAATGACAAACTGAAAACTAGGCTATTGAAACAGGAGCAAAAGGTTATAACATGAAAATCAAACTACACAGATAGGCTAGGTTATTGTCAATGAACAAAAATATGATATATCGGTAACTCCAACTGAAAAAAGGCTCAATAAACATTATACAGAATTACAATTGAAAATAAAACAAGATATAATAAAGCAATTACTGGTAAAACTGTAACATTGAGCACATGGCTTTAACCTAGTCTGAGAAACATCTAGACAAATAACACAAATTTAACAAAACTCTGAAAACACAAGTAAGCCCGTTGAATATTATTTAAACAAAGTATTTTCACCAAAAGGGTGATTAGATATTAGAAATTACAAATGAACACTTACGTTTAGGAGTCTCTAGCCTGACATCGTGAACTTGCCGAGCAGCTGCAGAGAAACGACTAGAAAAACTGGCCAACCGGACCGACGAAAGCTGGAACACGGAACGAACGGATCCGCGCCAACGGCCACCAAAGTACGCGAATCGCCGGGCACAAGCAAAACTCAGGCAGCCCGGCAGACTACGACGAAAAAAAGAAATGTACCGGTCAAAAGACCCGGTACACCAGCCTTCAGCGAATGTATTATAAATGAACACCCATATGAGTTGCAACTTAATGTTTTATGTTGTCACTTCTACACTGATGAGTATTGACGTAAATAATGTTTTTCTTCATCTTAACAGGGCAACTTATTTTCTTCATATTGCACAAACTGGGCAACTTAACTGACTATATAATCAGCTTTAAGCATTAACAAAAAGTAAAATTTTGCTAGACGAAAAAAGGCCATACAATATTATATATAAACACTTTAAAACCAAAATAACTTATATTTTACTATACTGAAAGAAATTATCCAATTACAAGCATCCATCCCAACTTCAATACTAAAAAAATATCCACACAAAAATTATTAAAATAATGTTTTCAAAACTACTACATAATAGTAACAAATAATCTTTTACTTAATATATCAATCAACTTGAACAAAAATAGCTATGAAAAGTGCAACTTCTGAAGTGGTAAAACTAACTTCTTAAATCAATAAACAGTAACACTAAATTTCACTATATGAAATTTGAAATAAAATGTAAAATAACTGGTCATCAGCACCTTTAAAATATAACTGAATATTTAACATATAATCTAACATTTCATGGCTTCTGATGGATTTTTTAGGGATTGAGAAATATCTGTGTGTTTCTACTTACTTTTAGAAAGGAGATTCAACTGTATACAAAGGCTGTTCGGAAATTAACCTCCGTTTGCTCACTGTGGGGGAAGTAGAAGGGGTAGGGCTGACAACTTGCGTTGTCGCGCACGGCAGGTCAGTGGGCGTCCAGCCGTATTAGAGTCAAGGTTGTTCTAGCACTAGTTTGTTTTCAGTCGCTTGTCGAAATTAATGCTGCATAAAAATTCCCACAAAGTGTGAAGTTCGTTGTGTCATTCCATTTTGCGTAGCTAAACTGTATTCGGCAGTAGCAATTCATAGAGAACTTTTGTGCTGTGAATGAGCCAAATGTAATGAGTGCCGGAGTTGTTCGGGAATGGGATTGCACTTTTAAAAGTGGCAGAACTAATGTCTGTGGTGACTGATTATCAGGTTGAGAAAATCAACACAAAATTCGTGACAACAGACGCTTCACCATCTCAGAACTTTCAAAAGAATTTCCAGGTATGTTTTGTACGAGGTAGTGACTGACAGGTTAGGCTACCAAAAGTATGAGCTTGATGGGTAACGAAAATTCTGTCAGAAAACCACAAAACTCGAATGACAGAACGCAGTTCAAACTAAGCACAAATTTTTATTGAAGCACTCATTTCGACAAGCAATTGAAAACAAACTTCACTCTAATACGGTTGGACGCCTACTGACCTACCGTGCGCACCAGCACAAGATGGTGCCCCTAACCCTTCTACTTCCACCACCAAAGTGAGCAAACGGAGGTTACTTTCCAAACAGCCCTCGTACTAAACCAAATTGTAATTTAAATTTTTTTAAAGTTTATCTGTTGATTTTATGGTAATACTGATCCAGTTTGTGAGATATGAAATATGTATTTTAATTCTGTAGTATTAAACTGAATTAACTTGAGAAACATTCTTAAAATACAACTTATAATAAAAAAAACTTCCTACATTTATTAAAATATATAATTTTAATATTTATACAAATTCTTCCCACTGCATCTTCTCCTCTTGTCGTTCTTCAATCATTAATTCATAATCCTATGAGCAATGAGGAAACCTATTTTAGTTTATTTCAAGCCTGTAAATTCTAGTTAATTAATTAGTTAAAAAGTTTACTAAATTTAGTTTAATATCACAATTTAGAAGAAATGTTATAAAATGACAACGGTTTTATCTTCCAATGTGTCTATGAAAAGCTTAATAACTGTAATTAAAACCAAAATTAGCATTGAGGAGAGACAAGAAATTGTTCTCATTAAGGAATTATGGTGGAGGCTTAGTTCTTAAATATCTTTTAGAATATCTGTAGTTTTATCAAGTGTGGAGTAAAGCTTAATCAGTAATATGAGCTAGGAATTATTCATTTATTAGGATGTATGATTTGATATCAGCAAAACTTATATAAGAGGATAAATTCACTAACTGGTAAACCAAATTTTGGAAGACTATTTTAAAAATATGTACCAAATAAATAGTGATGAGATGAGGTGAGAACAAAGCACTCGCTGGACTCGAGTCCAGCGTGTACTCGTATGTTCTCGAGTCAGTTCACACCAGACTCGAGTTAGAATGAGTGGACTCGGACAGGCATGATGCTATTGCATACAGACAAACATAAGGTGTGAACTCGGACGTATTAGACCAAGCTGTGTGATTGGCTTAGGTTTTTGTAGGTTAGCCAATCAGCAATCACATCTCGGACTCGGTCCGAAATCTCCCGCCTATTGACGAAGTATCACGAATATGGAAATGGAAGTTTAGGACGTTTTTAGGTTATGGTTTAGCTTTTCATTTAGTAATTAATTTTGTATCGTAACATCTAAAATGGTTAACTTTTATATTTGTTTTAATAATGGTTGGTATCATTAAAAATAATAAATTACTATGTAACCTCTCTCTGCTCTGATGAGTTACATAAGATTAAATTTTTTGTTAATTTGGTAAATTATTACTCAAATTAAATTCATTTTAGATATCTCAGGGTCGTTTTTTATGGGTAAATCGGTGAGGCTATAAATTACAATGAATAAGACTATAGTTTGAAAAAGCTAGTTTATTACATTCTTTTATATTTAAATTTATATATGAATTTCAACAGTACAAAAATGAATCTATTTACTTTCTATTGACTCTTCAGAAACATAATTAAATCAATTTACAAACTAAAACTTATCTTTAGTTTTTTCTTTGTCTGTTGCTCCTCGTGGTCTTGAGTTTCAATTTAAACTGTAATCACTGTTCCAAACCGGTCATCGTATATTTATTTAGACCATTGCGGTTAAATTGTAAAAAAGAATTTTGATTTAATGTTCGATAAATACATTTTTTTATATTATTCGGTTTTGAGATCAAGCGGCCACCCGTGGTAACAAAGAAGATGTTAGTCCTACATCAGACTGAATTGGAGTGGCAGAGTCGTTGACGAGGCTAGCGTGGCTTGCCAGTCCGTTACGTGCTGGGTCTTTGGGTTCAGGGCTAACTTCCGGTCTCGCCATGTGCTTTTTGCTCTGTTTGGTGCTGCCTCTAGTGGTCCTTTTGTCAACTAATAATATCTTTTATTTACATTGGACTCGACCGTCACATTGTGTTACACTGACTCCCCTTTAGATTGACTCGTCCCAGATACAGAACTGAACAGGTCTGTCTTATCTGTTTCCGCTGCAATGTTTGGAATTTTGTTTACTCATATGTCTCGGAAGACTGCCATGGAATAAATATGCCTACTCAATTCGCTATACTTGTTGGCTATTAATTTGTTATAACTTCCGAGTTTATTTAAATATCCTGTATTTGTTTTAATTAAATGTATCCATTTCCTCATTAAAATAATTTGTATTTTATTAAATTTAATTAATTTAATCGTCACTTACATGGACTTGTTACAGTACCCCCCGATTTTTTGCGATGTGCGGTTAGCGCGAGTCAAAAAATCTAAATTTTAACATGTTCCGCCTAAATTGTCGGTTACTGTTCAGATAAGTTTTAGTTTTACAATATTGACTATATCTAGAATGGACTAAATCTATCTATTAATATACTATACAATTCTAAATCCCATTCAACAAATCATGTAATCAACAATTCATGATTTTTTTTTGTACACTAAAAAATCATGTAAATCACTAATCACTAAATTACATTATTAAGTTTCATCTATATAAAAACAATTGAAATTATTTGTTATTGATTTGTAACAAAACATTTTTAATGATTCTTTGTCATTAATGCAAGTTGTCATTAATATTAATTATCTTGTAGTTAGTTATAAATATGTTTCAATGAATTCAAGAAATTTACATTATTATTTTAATTCTTAATCAAATATTGAATACTGATAAAAAATGTATGAGAGTTGTTAACAAGTACAATTGTAATTTTGCATCATCAATGGTTGAACATTTATATGTTATTCATACCCTTTTTTCATTATCTATGGAGTACAATTGACTTAATAATAACAACAGTATTTCAAAACATACACAAATAAAATTTCATTTAAATACAGTTTAAAAATATTCACAAGATTAAAAACATTATTTAACATCTTCAAATAGTATCATAATTATTCTAACAAGTGATTATAAAATAGTAAATACTTTGTTTTATTTACATCAAAACTTTTCAATTATAAAGTTATTTGAGTTATTCTGTCATTCATGATTATGATTCGACAGAATGTATATACATGTTTTCCATTAATCAATGGTGAAATACAAAATTATTTTACTAAAAATATTTCACATGGAAACATGAATTGCTGGTAACAACCAATTTAAAAATGATCAAAGTTCAAAAATTGATTTATTCTTGATCAAGTTTCTAATGTCTTATTAATGAAGTCAAAACAGTCAAGTGATCATTGTTATATACCACTTATCTTGTCATACTAACACTTTTTATGACAATGCATAAAATAATTAGTTCAAATTTCACTCTTCCTATTGAGTTTTAAGTTTTCTGGAAAATAATGTTTCCATAAAATATTGTTCAATTTGTTCACTTACTTTCTCTTGTAGTGATTCACATTAAAGAAGTTGTTCATCATTTACCTCATGGTTGCTTATACGTTTTACACTGAGTCACAACACTGTCACTTCCTAGAGTGTCCACACGGTATCATTAGTGTAACTGAGTGTCCATACAGCAATTGTCAATTGGTTTCAGGGCAAGATCATCTTACCTGAACATATCACTTTGATTACCTTTTCTATTAAATAGTACATATAATATGGTCTAATTATTGGTTATTAGTTATAACAATGGTTTTAATTCCATACACAATTAAATGTGGTGAAAAATTATTTACACAACACTTGAACATGCTCATGATTAATCATAATTGGTTTTCCCTGTATTCCTTTATGTATATATACATATGTCTTGTGAGTAGAGTTTCATTTATCTACATTTATTGATGCTGCTTTGGCATATTTCAAATTGACATATTTAACATCAATTATCATTATTATATTTACAAAGTTTTCCATAAATCATTACTGGTTATTCATTACCAGTACTGCAATAATGAATTATATTTGCAATTACATTTTACTCATGTTTATTTGTGATTTGTATCACTATATCTTTGCATTAATGACAATTACAATAATTGCTATCAAAAGTTGTAATCAAATGTTTACAATATCTCGGTTTACTCTTTCAATGTACAGAAGAACCCCGCAAATCCGAACTAATTGGGGGGACAGCTTGTTTGGATTCCGAAAAGTTCGGATTATCCGAAAAATAGCGTATAGAGTTACTGTACTAACATTAGCACAGTTATTCAACGTTAACTGACGTTCATCACACCCTTCAGAAAAAGAACTGACATGTGGTGAAATTGGTTTTCTTGCCACCAAATGTCACTCCATTATTGCAGCCAATGGACCAGGGTGTCCTGCAGTTTATAAAACTTTATTATAGAATACATTTGGTACGGACACTTCTATCAGATGAAGAAAGTTCCATCACTGACATCCTGAAAAGAATCACGATAAAAGATGTAATTTATTGGGTGGCTGAAGCCTAGGACTACTGTCCTGAAACTTTGATTAAAAAGTCGTGGAAGAAGCTGTGGCCAGATTTACAATTTGAAGAAACACAGCATTTTCAAGCTCCACTACAAAATGACCTCCTAGGTGTCGTTAAAAAACTTCCAGGATGTGAAGAAGATGGAGAAAATGATGTCATAGAATGGGTTGGTGTTGACGATAATGGCCACCAAGAATACAATGATGAGTAAATCGTAAATTTGGTTCAACCTCAAAGCCCTAATGAAGACGAAGAAAGCGAGGAAGAAATTTCCCAACCTGATCGAGTGTCACACGCAGATGCCACTAAAGCCCTGGATGTGGCTCTACGATATGTGGAGCAGAGCCCTGCTGCGTTACCAGCTGACGTAATGTTTATGCGTAGATGGCTTAACATTGCCGCTTCTAGTTGCTACATATCTATGCGTCAGAAGAAAGTTACAGAGTTCTTTAAAAACACACCTTAATCTTTTATATTTTTATACTGTATTTTATCTAACGTTGTATTCATGTATTCATTCTGTACTATACTGTACTTCACTGTATTTCAAGTTCAATTATAAACCATGTTAACGATGTTGAAGGCGTTTTTGTAAATTAAAATTATGTTTTTACGTTTTTGTCTGTTATTTCATTCCCGGTTTTGCGACTCCAAATTTACTAAATACAGTATTTTAACTTGTTAAAAAAAAAAAAAGTTTCCGATCCCCGTCAGTTCGGATTTGCCGAAAATTCGGATTTGTGGGGTTCGGATTTGCGGGGTTCTACTGTATTTTTTAAATTATTAATCTACTGGTGTCTGCAACATGACTCTAGTAATAAGGCTAGCCAAGCTACAGGTCACTTTAAGCTATGTCTTTAGGCTCAATTGCCAAGGCTAACTAACACCTTAAACTGAAATTCCATGCCATTTTGTGATGAATAGTGTACTTGCGTTGATTAATTTTGGATTTTGAATGTGGCTGGGTGTGATTAGGGCCGAATTGTACTACTATTGATCACTGGCTCATCACCTTTTACAAAATTCTTAAAATGATTAAGAATTATATTAGTACAAAAGAATACATACAATGTATATCATTGAGTCATATCAATATAAACATAAACAAGTTATAATAACAAAGTATTACAAGAAATCTCCTTACATCATCTTAGTCTAACATAAGTATCATATCATCATTAATGTTATATTCAAATCTTTTATACATCTTACTCAATCACAAATCTCATATTATCATTAATGTTACATTCTTTCTACTACCATGTGTTTATTATTATGACATCTTTAGGTATTTTTTCTTTTAGTCAGTGGGTTTGATTGAAACTATTTTAGTATTTAATGTCTGTTTCATAAATTATTCTTTCTGCATGTATTTCTTAAGTTGTGTTACATTATATGTTCCAATTGTGTCTCCTGTCTCTAGTTCACTGACTACGTATGCATTTTCCATTTTTATTGCTTTATATGGTCCTTTGTATAATAAAAAGAGTTTTTTAATCTTTTTCTCTAGTAGGTCTGATTGATACTGTGTTTTAACTAAAACAAGATCGTTTAGTTGGTAAGATATTGGTTTGATTTTATTGTCATGTTTTTGTTTCCTAATAATTGCTTTCTTTTCTATTTTATTTCTTACTAGAATTGTTTTTTGTGCATGATCAAATTTTCTGTTGTCTGGAAATTGAATGAATTTGTTTATTACATTTTCAAATTTCTTTCCAAACATTATTTCAAAAGGAATTTCCTCTGTTACATCATGAACGGAATGATTTAAACAGTGTTCAACAAAATCAAGTACATTTGCCCAAGCCGTGTGTTTTTCATTACAATAAATGCGCAGGATTTTTCCTATTTCCCTGTTTACACGTTCAGTTGGGTTAGACTGTGGGTGATATACTGAACTGTGAATAGTTCTAATGTTTCTGTTATGTAGTGTGTTGTACCAGAGTGTGCTTGTGAATTGTGTACCATGGTCACTTAGAATTGATTCTATATTGCCAACTAATGGTATATATTCATTAATGATTTTATTTAGCAGTGTTCTAGTATTGGCTTTCTTTATTGGGTATAGTTTGACAAACTTTGAGAATACATATACTATGACAAAAATGTATTTTACACCTCCCCTACTAGTGAGTAACTCTCCTATCAGGTCTACTGAAATTAATTCTTTAACTTTAGTCGGAATGATTGGTTTTAAATTTCCTATCTGCTTTTGACTATGGTTTTGCTATGGACTTTTGCTATGGTTTTGCTTTTTGACAATGTCACAGCTTTTTAACTGCTTTTTTATGGTTTTCTCCATTTTTGGAAAAATACAATATTCTTTGAGGATAGTAAAAATCTTATGACCTCCTAAATGTCCAAATTTAAGATGAGTTTTTTCTATTAATTCTTTTAATAATATGTTTGGGATGCATACTCTATATTCGCCCCCCGCTAATAAGCATTTTTGGAAAAGTGTATTATTATGGATTAAATAATTATCCTTTATTTTAGTTTCCTTGTTGTCTTTAAGTTTATTAAATATTTTGCCAAAAAATGTGTCTTCTTGTTGGTGTGTGCTCAAGTCTTTAAATATGCTCTTAAATACCCTATCCGGTACGTCAACACTTATTTTGTCAGTTAAAACCTTTAAATTATATTTCTCCCTGTTTTCTTGGTATTCATCATTATCTGTTCTGGACAGTACGTCTGCAGGTATATTATCTTTTCCTTTAACATATTGTATTGTTAAATTATACTCTTGTAGAACAAGACTCCATCTTAATAAACGACCATGTGTTAACTTGCAACTTTTTAGGAATGATAATGCTTTGTGGTCAGATCTAATGATGATTTCAAAATGGCCTATCAAATAACTCCTAAATTTCTTACACGCAAATACTATTGCTAACAATTCTTTTTCTGTCACACTATAAGATTTTTCTATTTCAAGAAGGGACCTACTCCCAAAATAAATTACTTCTTCCTCGCCCTTATCATTTATTTGGTATAAGATGGCTGATACACATATGTCAGATGCATCTGTGTTTATGTAAAAAGGTTTATTCCAGTCCGGATGATGTAAAAGTACTGAGTTTAAAAATGCATTTTTTATTTCATTAAAGGCTTCATTTTCCTTAGAACCCCATTCCCAAGATTTTTTAGAGCTAAGAATATGGCTAAACTTGCTAGTTAGTTTTGCATAGTTTTTCTGAAATTGTCTGTAATAGTTGCATAGACCTAAGAAACTTTGTAATTCTTTTAATCCTCTTGGTGTTCGGAAATTTTTTATTTTCTCCATTTTTTCCACGTCCATTTTTATTCCGTCTTCGCTTAAAACAAATCCTAGAAATTTGACTTCCTTTTTCAAAAATTCTGATTTCTTAAGTTTGATTGTAATACCACCTTCCCTTAGTTTTGTTAGTACCCTGTCAATGTGTTCTATGTGTTGTTCAAATGAATCGTTACTAGTGATTAATGGATCATCTGAATATTGTGTTAAAAATTCAGAAAATTCATTACCCAAAACTTTCTGTAGTGCTTTAGTGAATAACGCAGTGCTTACTTTGAGTCCAAATGGAACTCTTTTAAATTGGTAGTTTTTACCTCCAAAAGTAAAAGCGACATATTTTCTTGATTCTTGGTCAAGTTTTACTTGCCAGAATCCTTGTGATAAGTCTAAAACTGTAAAATATTTTGCACCTATAAATTTTTGAAATATTTCTTCAGTTAATTCAGTACTCTGTCTGTCCGCAGTAAGGTATTGATTAAGCTTTCTACTGTCTAAACAAGCTCTTATAGTTAGGTCCTTTTTTATAACACATACTAAAGGGTTTGAATATGGGCTGCTTGATTCTTCTATTACATCTAGTTTTAGCATTCTTTCTAACTCAGATTCGACTGCCTTTCTTTTGTTAAAAGGTACCGGATATGGTTTTCCTATGAATGGTACTTCGCATTTAACATTTAGTTTTGCAACATAGTTTTTTATACAACCGGGATTGTCCGAGAACACTAGTTTATTTTTTATTAAGACCTTTTTTAACATTTCTATTTGTTCTTTATTTTGAAAGTTAGTTTCATTAACTATCGCTTGTAGTTTCATATCTATTTGTTTTTCAAAATTATTTTCATTATTTTTTAAATCCAACCCGTTCCTCTGATTTGAGTTATCTTGGTAATCTATATTAACTTTATTTATTTTTGTTACTGTTATGTCACTATTTATATTTAAACCCTTATATAAGTCCTTAGTTGGTGTTAGGTTGTGTGGCTCTACATGTTGATTATCATCTAGCATATTCATCAATTCATCAGTTATGTTATTCAATTCTTGTTCACCTTCATGACATGCAATGTGTCCTACTTGTATTACCCTTAATCCATCTACCATATTTAATTTATTTCTAGGGACAAATGGTATTATTAACTTTTTGTTGTCTACTTTAACCTCTAAGCATTTCTTTTCAAAGTCTATTTTAGCTAGTTTTTCTACAAAACAGTCACATCCTAATATAATTCCTGCCTGGATTTCCTTTACTACTAAGCATGTCATTGGAATTATTTGATTATTTATTTCAAAATCTATCTGTGCTTGATAATTTATTTTCTTTGATCTCACACCAGTGACTCCTATAATCTGTAAATTACTTACTGGTAGTTGTGGTATTTTATAATCTACATTATTCTTTATATCCTCATATATATCTTGACTGATAATAGTGGCCTCCGAACCTGAATCTACTATGCATCTATATTCTTTACGTCCTATTTTTACATTTATTTCTGGCAAAAAGTGAGTTAACCCTTTGATTGGCATTTCATGAAAGTTGTCTTCATTAGTTAGTTCATTATTTAAATCTTCGTGTAAGAATATTTCATTAGTGTTAACCTTAACTTTATTTTCTTTGTCTGACTGCATTGGTTTAATAAAATCATTTATTATTTGCTGAATTATAGAAAATCCTTTCTTATTGTCATGAATGAAATCAGGTTTTTCAATGCCTCTTGAGAAAATTTCTTTTTCAAACAAATCTATATTACATCTGTTTTTATATTCTGGATCCATAAATGCATTGGATATATTTACCACTCTAATGTTATTGTCATTGTTTAGAGAGTTTATGAAGTCATTAAATACGTTTAGTTTATGGAAATGAAAGGGATCATGTATTGCTAGTTTTGGAATTGGCGTTAATAAAATTAAATTTTTATTCCAACTAGATAGTTCTTCTATCATGATTTTGTATTCATTTATTACATATTTTACTGGTACTCCCTGCAAGAAATCATTAGTTCCTATCATGATAATAAGTTTGTCATTAAGATTGTCTTTATTTAGTTTAAGTTCATTTCTGAATTCAGGAATGTTTTGTCCACTAACACAAAGTCCTATTCTTCTTTTGTTTGACACAAACACAGGTGTTTTGTTTAATATATGTTGTGCAAATCTGCTTAACTGGCTGTCTCCTACTAATTCATGATTCAAAAATATTGGTTTTTCTCTTATCTGTCCTACATTACATGAACAGTGATTAATTGCCTTATGTGTGTTAATAGCGTTTGTGTCCTGCTGTAATTGTCATTCGTTTCTCATGTCTTCCCTACTATTGTGATAGCTGTTGTTTTGTCCCCTATAAGAACCTCTGTATGTTCCTCTGAAATTACCTCGACCACGTCCTCGTCTATCAATGTTGTTTTCCCTTGTCCAGAAATTTCTTTATTTTCTCTTACAGCACTGTGATTGTTATTGATTGAATTCTCATTAGTATGTGTTTTAGTATTTGTTTGTCTATTATTATAGTCATACTGTCTTCTAGGTGACCTGTCATTAGACTCAAAATGAGTCTTTCTTATATTTTTTAATTGTTTTAAATAAGTTTCTAGGTCGTCTCCATTTTGTATGTTATTAGCGGTTGCTACTGATGCACTGATACCTATTGGGAGATGTCTTGAAATGAAGCTAAGAAAAGTATCCATATTTAGCTTGTGGTCTAAAAAGCATGAGATATTGTAGTACTCCATTACGTAATTAACAATGTCATCTTTATTTAAATCATAGTTTCCACCCCCCATTAATTTATTTTCAAACTCTTTTTGTTTGTCTATTCCCCAGTATTTGTTTCTGAAATCTATTTCAAACTCAAAGAAATTATTCCACTTGTCTAATCTATTTCTGATCCATGCACTTGATTCCCCTTTTAAATGTTTCATAATAAATAATATTTGACAATCCCACTGATCTTCTGATAAGTCTACAAATTTCTTTGCAAATTTGATAAATGTCTTCGGGTGGCATTTGTTAGTCTGGGTAAAAATCAACTAAATATAATTCTGCACTAGTACTAGATATTGTTTTGTTAGTTGTAGTGTTCTGTGTTGTTTTACTTCTGTCATCAATAACTTTATTTGGTGACCTATCTACTGTGCTTGTATTGTTTGTATTGGGTTTATTACTGTAAGCCCTTACTACCGGTGTTTCTCTATTTATTTGAATTGTATCTAGTCTGTTACTGATTATTTTTAGTTTTTCATTAACATGACATTTAAAGTCATTAATTTTACATTCAAAGTCAGTGTTACAAAGTGTTAAAGCTTTTTCTATTTTTTCATCTATTACTGTGGATAAATTTTCTACTCGTTCTTCTATTCTATCATTTACTCTACACATTTGATTATCTAATTCATTGACTACCTCAGTTAGTTTTACATTTAATTCTATGTACTTGTCTAACAGTGTTCTGTTTATGTTATTTAGTCTATCCTCAACATCATTTATTTTAACAGTTTGTTTCCTATCTCTATTGTTCACTTCATTCATAATACTATTTTCCTTTATTTCAATTTCTTTATTAAAGTCTATTTTTACTTTTTCTATTTGTTTGACAAAGTTATTTTCAAGCTGACCTGTCCTATCATTGAAGTCTTTTATGAGTTCATTAAATCTCATATTGGTTTCAGCATTTATCTTGATAATGTTATCATTCATCTCCTTAAGTTTAACATCTGTTTCATCTAGCCTAACATTAATCTTATCAAGTTTAGTATTAAAGTTAGTATTCATGTTTGACAACAACTCCATTATATTTGACAATGTATTTTCCATGTTCGAACTTGGCCTATCCATATTATGTTTATTATTTTGACCTAATTCTTTATCTCTAACAATACTTAGTAAAGTCTCTGAGTCATCTGAATCATTTTCAGTGATTTGATTATTATTCATTTTAGACATGACTATCTTACTAAAATTCAATAAGTTTTAACATTCAAAAATTTTCAATTTCAAAAATTCAATAAAATAAAATTCAAAAGTTTCAAACAAAATTGTCTTTAAACTATTTTTAACATATTTGAAAAATACTTTACAGCCCCACGTGGTTGGTGCCAAACTGTAACCTCACTTGGCCAACCAAGTGCCAAACTGTAACCTGTCACTTAGGTGGACCTGTTACAACTATCATGATCTAAAATTTTACATACATTTTCTCAATACCAGAGTTTTTAAAACTGCCGGATCAAGGATTAAAACTAGGATTATTATTATCATATTGTAAGTATAAAATGAAGTAAAATGTGGTATAATTTATGTATTGATTACCACACAATTATATATTAAACTAACATCATAAGTGGAATCGTTTAAAACAGTTTTATAAAGTTACTAAATTTAATTGAGTTAGGTTAGGTCTGTTCTGTACTAGCACTAGATTTTTAGCTGTGGTACGGTCTCATAAATCGTTACAGAAACTAAACAAGCATTCCAAAACTCGATCTCGTTAATTTGTACACAGACTCAGTCTCTTTTACAGAACTAGAAATGGCATTTCCAGAGTTCGAGTCCAGACTCGGGCTCAAACAGCGCTACGCTCCCCACTCCTCAGCCACAACGTGGACAGGGGACACAGAGTCCAAGTACTTTGTACTCAAGACCAGTATTCGAGTTAGGTGTGTACTCGAGTACGATTGATTCGAGTCGCTCTAGTACTTGACTTGTCTCATCACTACTAATACATCCTACACTAATTAGCCAAAATAGAGAGCTATTAAATTTGAACTTTATTCCTATCATACAAATATGAATATTTCTTTACAATCCTTACTAAAATCTTAATAACATGTTTATAATCTAATTAAATTCTTATCACAAGTTATTTTGTTCAAATAATAAAATTATATTTTAAATTCTCATCACAATATAAAATTGGTAACTAATTCTAAATTCATTAAAGGTTAGTAATTATGCTTATAAGAGAGCAAGACGATAAAAAAATGAAGAGACACGCACACCAAAGGTCAGTCAGTGACAGTTGATTCTGATTGCCACTGCCAAGCGATAGAATGTTAATCAGTGAGATTACCTTAAAATCAGATCAACTGACGTTCCATACAATATATATGTAGTTATAGTACATGTTACTTAAACAAACAAGTATAGAATAAAAAAATAATTATTGTGTTACTCAGTTACTAGGAAAATAGCTATATATATTATAGATATATCACAATACATAGAGATTCAAGACAATAAACTAGTACTACTTGGAAGAAGATACACCCCAAGCTCTCATAAGGGCAAGGGCTTTGTTCAGATGCAGGCACCACTGGATTCTCTCATCTTTTGTGTCGGCTGACAGCAAATGCCTAAAAATAACAGAATTTATCAGTTCTGAAATCGATGTTGAGACATGACATTAAATGAAGCATGTCAAATAAAAGAATTTACACAACAAAATACAAAAAAATTTCAACGTAGACTAGCTGATCCATGTTTCACTATGAAACAAAAATATACATTTACCATAAGAAAAAAATGAACTGTTTTTCTAGTAACTGAGAAAGGGGCCAGTTGTCCCAAATATTTTACTAATTACAGCTGGTTTTTTTTTTTTTTTTTTTTTTTTTTTTCTAAGTGTGTTTCTATCTACAGTTTACCAGGTATGCTGTCTTTGTTTCTTTTATTTTTTACTAAAATCCCAAGCCTACTGCCCAGAAATCAACTTGCTATTTTAAATAATACAACCTTACAATAAGTAAATAATGTCAAAACACAATAAACAAAACAAAATACATTTATACCACAAGACAATATGGTATATAGGGATGCTGTGGAAGCAGAGCCCGAGGGCAAATTCCAAAGATCAAATAACCTAAAACCTCCTCATACCTTTAAAGAATTAGCTTTGTAAAAATTATTTCTTTTGTTTTCCTGTGAATAGGGAAAAAAGTGACACCACAGGACAAACAGAAATTTAGATCAGGCTTTTTACAGAATCTCTGGTGTAAGAAATGTGTAAATATGTAAAACTTACATTATAAGCAGTTTTAAGCTCTATTTTATTTGAACATATGTATCTCAGGACACTGTTTCCAGTGATACTTGCTATGGCCATATTAATGCAATATTATCTTATATTGACTAGACAGCTATTATAGTTGATAGTAAAAAATAAGTTTTACCAACATGGTTGATTAATGGCTAAAGCTTTAGGAGTGCATATTCCAGAGTTCAATTCACCCTAACTGAGGTCAACGGTTGGTACTCTACTCATTAAATTATTTTCACGCAAATGCCTAAACGGGCAAATAAAGTAAACAAATTGTTTTTATCAAATCTATGAATTCCAGCAGAGAATTTAATAACAACTAGCCGACCCGTGCGAAGCATTCGCACTGTATTCTCTTTAAATCCCTCTTAATTAAAGTGCACACAGTATAGTTAGTAAAGCATAGTTAGACTGCAATTTAACCTAATGTAAATATGGATTAAAGAAGAAATAAAATATGTGAGTTTAAATTTAATATAATTTATTTTATAAATGTTAGGTTAAGTTATTTACAAATTACAGCATATTTACAAATTCAAAGTACCTCTTTAAACACTATGTTTGATGTGATTATGTTTGTTTTGATTTATTTAATTCACATGTTACAGCTGATCGAATAATGTAAATAAACATTTCAAGTTTAAATTACTTGCAGAATGATATAATAGGTCGTTTTTCAAAAAAACTATTGGAAAATGAGAGATTTGTATATTTTCATCAAGTAGTGGGTAAAAAAAGCTTTAAAATGACACCTCATTTATGAAAATTGGTGAAGAATTTAGGAAGTTATGGCGTACCGACAAAAAAAAGTACTTTAGAAATTATAATATATATAGATTGTTTTGAAATGTTTAAAATGACAAATACTAATGTGTTTTATATTGTAAGCAAGATATAAATATGAAAATGTCATATCAAAATTGGGGAGGGGGACAGAAACTGGAGAAGCTAACCAGCAAAATATGTTTAGATTTGTCAAAATCCTAAAAAATAATACATATAGCTATTAACTACAAGAAAGTAATGATATTCCTAAACATTAAGACCCTAGGTGTACAAATCGTTTGTTCAACCAGTTGACCAAAAAAAGTTTTTAAACTTGATTATTGGTTAGGTTAAAGGGCACTAGGCCAGGAATAAGTATATTGGAGAGATAGGACATCAGCAAACTTACTTTAATAGACAAGTTCACTAACACCAGAGTAGTGGTAACAAACACATCTATCTCCCTCTCCCTCTCTCTCTCCTCACCTCTCTACTCACCTGAAGAAAATGCCAGTGGTATTGAAAATTTGTGAGATGGTGTTTACTTTGTGTTTGTTACTACTACTCTGGTGTTAGTGAACTTGTTTTTTAAGGTAAGTTTGCTGATGTCCTATCTCTCCAATATACAAAAAACTTGATTATTGTAAATCATCAGCCATACTTATGACAATGTGCTCTATAGGACTATAACTAGCATTACTTTTTCGTTTTGTGAACAGATAACAACACCTAATTAATTGGCACAATTATCTGCTTGATATATTACAGGCAAAAACATGTTTTAAGAAAGCAAATTATGAGCAACAAATTAGAGCAAAATTGAACAAGTTAATTGTTCAAACACCATTAACACATTGCAGATCAAAGATGTCGCCTTCACGTTTCGCACCTTGTGGACCGATAACTAACGAAGTGACATTGACGTTGTGGCTCTTGTTTTTCAGTTGCGTCACTCAGCCCTCAGACTCAATGTTATTGATGTTACAATGCACCCATTTGTTTTGACATGCCCATCTGTTTTTCTCCTTATCTTATCTTTACTGTTACTGTTTCCTGTTCACTGTTGTCTCGACTACTTGATATTAGTTTGGAGAATTTAGACCTTGCTTTTAAACAAAATTGTCTCATTGTTTTGACGTGTGCGTGATTTCCAGTAAAATGGAAGGATAAATTGCGATCGTCCGAATTAGATAGACTACTAATATGGTCAGTGTAAGGTTTATGTAACATAACTAAAAACAAAACGTGTATAATTTGCGAGTGCCCCAGACCAGCAGGATAGGTGTAGTGCCATTTTATGAATTTAGTTTGTACTGTTAGGCACGGGTGTGCGCTACGCCATGTGATCCGCAATGGGTTAAATGTACCGAATTTTTACTTCAAATTCTGGTGTCTCACAAAAATACACATAAAAATCTAGAGAAAATTTAATTGTTCTTACCTTATTGTAGTCATATTTCCATTCTTAACAAGCACTAAAGAGTCAACATCTGTACTCTTTGCTTGACGAGCCGTTTCAAGTAGAAACGTGTTTGGTCTAGCACAAACATTTCTTGATACAATATCTACTTCCCTTGTAGAACAAGCTGTCAGTTCAATGGTATCTAGTGGAAACTGGAATAGAAAGAAAATGTACAGCTATAATTATTTTACGTATATATATATATATATATATATATATATATATATATATATATATATATATATAAATGAAAACTGTTTCTGACGAAATTATTGCCATTTCTTGGTCATAAACTAAGGCATTTTAAATCAAAATAATATCTAAAATGTATCATATGACGATAAGGACAATTTTGCTTAGTTAGATTATTAAAAAATATAAATAAAATAAATTTTATTTCATTTGGTGTTACGGATATGGCATAAATTTGATACACAAATTATTTTAGGTTTGCATCCAAAATGATATGGTTTTTAAAATCAATTATCGATTTTCTTATATTGAGTGATAAAAAACTGTTACGAATTGAGTTGTGGTAATGATAAAAAACTGTTGTGAATTGAGTTGTGGTTAATATAACTAAATATGTTGAATATATTTATTTGATGTAAATTTAGTTTTTGGTCCTTAATCCCTTTAACCATATTACTGACTGAAGGTTTGATTATATAACCTCAATTTTGACTGCTTTCTTGATTACTTTTTAACAATAATATTAGTTAGGCTATCAAAAAGTCAGGATCCGCATGATGCGTCTCTTATGAGCCACCACCAATAACCAAAACGCACTACCCGATTAAATTAGAAACATTACTACAAAAATAATATTTTTGTATCTATTAAGTGTATATTCGCTTACAGCGTTTAGAGCAAAGTCAACATATGCGCTTACGGCATGGTAAGGGTTAAATATTATGATATTGTAGGGCATACCATATAGTTCAGTACTTTCTGTTTAGCTAAACTGTACCAATAGTTTGAACAAATAATTGATTTGTGCTTTTTACTTATTTGTTCACCAAAAGTAGAATGCTTTCAAGCTTTCTGCAACGGTGTATAAAAAAACAAAACTATCTGCAAGTATTAATTATGGTACCAATCAGTCAGTACATAGTTTGATATTAAGTTCCACTAAAAATATGGTTCTAATTCACTGTTTATACACAAAACCAGATATCGTTCTGCAGAGATTAATGTTGTAATTTTGGGATACGGAAAATAGTTTCTCAATTAGATGATTTCTTCCTGCAGCCATCTCTTTCGTTCTGCAACAATGGCGCCCTGTCGCACCTTATTCTACTTTAGAGTTTATTCATACCATAAGACTAACGAATTTTCAATTGTGAGATAGCCAATTAATAATTAAATTTGTCAATATTTAATAAATATACAGTTTTATGTTATCTTATTTATCATATAGAGGAAAACTGTAAGATAATCTACATTTGAATCACCTTTTTGCCTTCATCATCTGGGTACTTCCAGTAAGACAGTTTGTCTCCCTTGAGTAGACACCAGCGTCTATGCCAAGCTCCAAACCCTGAGACATCCTCAAACATCGTGAGGAAGCCTCTAAACTCAATGTCCACACACTTCTCTGACTCGATTTTCAACTGCATTGATCCTTCCAAAACACTTGTGTAGGCATTCTGAACAGGGATACAAACTATTGTAAACAAGCAATCGGTTAAAGCAAAGAGTTCCCTAAATAAAAAAAGGAAAATTCAAGTATTTAGTTTTTACTATGGCACCATCAAAAACTACAAGTAACAAGATCTGTGCACTCTTATCATCTAAAACTGAGTTTTTGAAATTCTTAAAATCTAAGTCTACGTTTTCTTAGCGAAAGAAGCAAAAGAGAGGGTACAAATTAGTTTGATTATTTATTATTGTACCAAACACACTAAAGACAAATGATATTAAAGTGTATCATCTTAACTCGATTTTCTACTCAAATTGTTATCTTCTACTTTGACTATTTATGCATAACCTCAATTGATAAAAACTTATCCCCAATACATTTATTGTAGTTGATACAAGTTTCAGCTATGTCATAGTTAAAGTTATTATATTATAAAAGACCAGTTACTGGCCATCTCCATTTTGCTTGAACACTCAGGAGACCAGTCAGTATAGCTGGCCAATATGACAAAAACTGATAAAGCTTTTTTCTTAATTACTGAAAGGAGCAGAAGGTGCTGTAAACTATTACATTACATTAGCTTGAAGCAATTGGATAGAAGTAGCTTCAATTCCATTTATGGACTCGCAACTTAAAGATTTGCTCCTAGATAATTTGGAAATTAAAACAGCTGTATTATTGCGTTTGGTCAATTTACAAATACTTTTGTTTATGGCATTGTAGTGAAGTGGGCCGGGCAAATGCCAAGTGGGCAGGACATTTAATTTGGACATTTATAAATGGGCATTTGCCCAAAGCAATTTTAAGTGCCCAAAAACTGGGCATTTATATAGAAAAGTAGTTTTAACCTTTAACTGCTTCTAAATGTTTATTTGAGTGCCCATACATTTCTTCAAGAACACTATTGAGTTCCTAAAACTTATTTTAAGACCATTATCAAAAGTGTAGTTATTGAACAAACCTTGAGTTTGTTAAAATGTAGTCCTTAAAACTCCCGTATAGTATTTGCGAAAACCCCATATCATATCTGAATGCCTTAATATATAGTGGAATTGTTAAGCAAATTTTTTGCACCCTATAAATTCTAAAAATTGGTCTAAGGTTAATTTATAATAAATTACATTAGTAGAATGGAAATTATTTTCAAGGGTATGAACAACTATCCTTAAATAATGATATTTTCAATAACATTATCAGATAAAATATATTCTCATTGTAAATTCATTAGGCCTACCCCTACTGGTTTCAATAAAAACATAAAGTGTTTAATATTTGTTGTCTAATAATAGTTGTTTTGTGATAAAACATTAAAACATTTTGTTCTTTTACCCAATGACATATTTGCAATAGAGATTTTGTTCTGAAAATTATTTTATAAACCTAATTAGTTTTCTCATTCAGCAAATAGTTAAAATTGCTTATTAAAGAATAAAAATTATCATTTGTAAGAAAAATATTAATAATAATAAATGTTATTTTTAGTCTGACTATATTTTCCCAATTATAAAACTAACAGTTATGTGTTAAACCAACATTATCAATCTACCCTGGTTCCTCTGTGTCAACTGGTACTTTAAACTATCATTTATTACATATATATACCTACTTAGTTTGATGGTGTAAAATTTGTTCTTAATCCTTTATTGAAATTACTTTTTTTATTGTACTGTCTACACCAGTGGCATTTTTAACATTATATTCATAAGTTCTTGAGGGACAACGATCCAAACCCCTATGACAAATTTAAGAGGACCTCCCGGGATTTGAACCCGTGACACTCTGCATTGGAAGCAGAAGTGCTAACCACTAGGCTAGCAAGAGGATTTTTGTTACTTATTGTTTTAATAGATAGGTTTTACGGTACTAGGACTGGAATTAATATAATAGGAGAGATAGGGCATCAGCAAACTTACCAGAGACAAGACTACTACTACATATACAGTTGTCTTTTATGTTTCCTGTTAATGTGTCAATGGACTTCTTCTCTGGTAAGTTACTGATGGTTTACCTGTTATATTATCATGTCTTATTATTTGAGAAAAAGGACTTTATGTCCACTCTTTGTTTCCATAATAAAACAAATGTTGATTACACCCAACTATAAAAACTAGAAACGGATACCCCTTTCCTATTTACACTATGCACTAAGGCAAGACCAAACAACAACGTAAAAATCCGTTGACCAGATTATATTTCAGTAGTTTCAGAAATCCAGATGGCAAAAAATCTGGAGCAACACAACTCTAGGCTGCTGTCAGCAACAAGAACATTTATTTTCTCTGCTAAATATGTCATAAATTACAGTTATAATGTAACAACCAACTGGGAGTTTCAGGTGTACCAAGAGTTTACCAGCCAGTTACAAGTTCATAAAAAACATATACGAACATTTTAAGTCTGACTCCTTTTTGCTTCTAAAGGCAAAACTGTAATAAAATACATTAGACTTTTGATACTATAGTTTGAATCGTAGTGTAGATGCAAAAAGCATTGAAAATCATATAAAACTTCTCAGAATTCTGTATCATTGATTTCTGAAAGCAAGTAAAATTAAAATCTACAATAATTCAAATTTAAAAGAATATATCTAATGTGCTTTTACAACATGATTCAATAAATCACCTCATCACAGCTAAAATCGAAAATGAAATAAGCTTCCGAATTACTGAGATTAACACTCTCTCCGCCTCGAAGCGCCTTGCTGAGCAGCGTGATGCTACTAATCGCCTCAAAAAGCCTTTAGCAGACACTAACACACTCTGTTATCGCCTATAGGAACTTCTATTGGATTTGTCTCAAGTCAGTATTGTTTTCGTACTGTACCAACACAATATAGATCAAGTGCTGCTCTCTATGAAATTAATTAATTAATGGGCGGGCCCGGATGCACCGGGCCGGTGGCCGAGCGGTCTAAGGCGTCAGGACTTTGAGCTTGGGTTAGAGATAGTGCTGGTTCGAATCCGGCCTAGACTGGAAGAATTATCAGTAATATTCACCTTCTATTGTACTGGTTCGCCCCCTTACTCTGTCTGAATAAGTTCCTCACACAGATCAATAGTCTATGAGGGGCAGAGTAAGGTTAAGAAAGAGATCGGCCTCTCCTTTAGAAAAAAAAAAAATAATAAAATAAATTTCCGTATCTAATTACAGAGTTATGTTAGGCTACTTTCTATATAGTGCTGTTTCGTTACGGACATAAAGGACATTTGTGCAATAACTTCAGCTGGCTGAATGAATCGTAAATATATTGCATATTTGATCTAAATCTTATTTGTGTACCACCAAAAACAAAATGTTAGTTTTGTAGTGAACAAAATTCTTGATTATTGATTGCGGAATTGTAAAATTGACCGTATATTTGAAGGAGATTCGGAATTAAAGAGTGATTTGTCTAGTGACGATGATATTTATGAAATTATTGATATACCTAAATAAGCTTTAAATTGATATGTATATATAATACAGTGGAACTTGGATAATTCGAATCTGAAGGGACCATAACAAAAAATCGAACTATCCAAAAATTCGAATTATACAAAATAAGGGCAAAATATTACTCAAACCTTATGTTTAAAGACAAAACATAATTTTATTTAACATAGTGTAACATTTCTGTGCTGTTGTACTTTATGTGAACAAACTACAGAAATGACAAATAAAAAAAACAAATAAAACTTGTAAAATTCCACAATATAATTAACAATAAATACAACAAAGAATTGTATGTACTGCATTACAACTTATATTGTACCTAGTTACAGTGCAATGCATTATTAAACAGTTTAGGCTACAAGAAAAAGTACTAAAACGTGTCCATTTTACATAAAATTAAACATCAACATGAGTTACTGTACAAAAGAACTAAAATATACATACTTATTTACAAAAAAAGTTACAAAAGATACAATAAAAACGAAAGTGTTACATTGGCAGTACTGTCGTTTCTCACTTACTGATTTTAAAAAAAGTCACGTATCTTAGGTTGTTTCATTGCCCTTACTCTCTCTGCTAAAATAAATGAATCTAAATTACCCAGTGATTGAAAAATGGAATCACTTACATTGCTTTGGTGTTCGAAAAATATTCTTAGTTTATTTACATAACTGGAAGCCTCTGTCACCGTTGGGATTGGTTGTTCAGCATCCTCGTCACCAAATAAGTCAGCGTCGTCGTCTGCAGCGAGGTTCACATTGTTTACCTCCGCGAGTATGTCGGCGTCACTGAGTTCACCGCAAACCGCAACATCTTCATCAACATTGACAAAGTCTTCAAATGTGATGGAACCAGACACAATTTCCTCCCATCCATCGACTGCTGGCACCGGTTCATTCACAATGTCACTGTCAGCAACTTCAATCTCGGCACTTTCACTTTCTTCTTTACTTAAACCCGCTTTTTTGAAACAGTTCTTAATTGTTTTAGCTGTGACCTGATCCCAAGCTTGCTTGCACATTCTTGAGGTTTGCAGAATGTCAAGTTTGACTTTAAGCGCATTTCCCTCCTCTGTGAGAATCTTTTCCACTAACAATTTCCTGTAGAATTGTTTAAGATTTTTTATTATGCCCTGGTCCATAGGCTGCATAACGGACGTCATATTTGGTGAAAAATAGAGCACTTTTACATTCTCCAGAAGTGGAATACTGTTGTGTGCAGTACAATTGTCAATTAGGAGAATAATTGTCCGTTTTTGTTTGCCAATCTTCTTGTCAAGCTGCAAGAGCCACTTTTCAAAAAGTGCACTGGTCATCCAAGCTTTTGCACTGGATTCATAGGGTACTGGTTTTGTTTTTACATTTTTAAAACAACGGGGGTTAGCCGCTTTTCCGATCATTAAGAGAGGAAGTTTTTCTGTTCCATCCATATTGGCTCCAACAAGCAGTGTAACTCTTTCCTTGCTTAGTTTACCGCCATGACACTTATTGTCCTTAAATGCAAGGGTTTTATTTGGGGTGCACTTAAAAAAAAACCCAGTCTCATCAACGTCTTAAATGTCTTTCTTGCAAGTCTTTTTTCCACTGATCTGCATCGCACTTGTTAACTGCACTACTTTCTGCACAAATTGATTTAAAGGAAATGTTGTTTCTCTCCTTAAAACCATCCAACCATCCTGTGCTGGCTTTAAAATTATGTTTATCCAATTCATTAGCAAACTGTTCAGCCTTAACACGCATAATGGTGCCACTTACTGGAATTTTTTTGTCCCGCGCCTGTTTGAACCATTTCAAAACACAGCTGTCCACATTGGGGTTGTCCGGTTCCCTCACTCGTTTTCGTCCTTGTCCACTTTCACTTTGATTTCTCAAAATTTTGTCTTTATTTTTTAAAAATGTCGATAATGTGTTTGGTGGGATACCAAAGTCTCTGGCGATCTCAGCTTTCTTCTTTACGCCTTTCTCCATCTCCCTAATCACCGCTACTTTTTCGGCCAAAGTTAGCGATTTATAGGTTAATTTAGTATTGGATGATGACATTGCAATAAGTCACACACTACAGTACAGTACACACAAGTTCAAACTAAAAACAGTTTCTCTTAACAACATACAGTAACAAGGATACACAAGCACAACATGACCGGACGGCACGGATTTGACAGTCAAATTCAATTGGCAACTGAACCGACGAAACTGTCGCTGTGGCGCTGTGATAGACACAAGACAACTGGAAAGTGGGGGTGGGGTTGGGAGGGCACTGACCTGGGACACTACGTAGCAGGTAGCCGTCCCAACCATCCCATTAAGATGAGGTGTGAAGGCGGAAGTTTTAGACGAAAATAGCCCGCAGCTGTCCGGCGCTAATGAGGGGACGGAACAATGACACTCCGCCACTGTCTAAACTGCCCAGAAACTGTCTTTAATTGTATGTTGTTGACATCAAAACTTCGAATTAACCAACAAAAAGTTCGAAATATCCACAATATTTTAACATTGTTGACATACAAAATCCTAGGGACCAACCAAATAATTCGAATTAAAGAAAAATTCGAATTGTAGAAGTTCGAATTAGCCAGGTTCCACTGTAGTACTAAATAACTTTTTAAATGAAACAAACTCGAAAACATGTTCCAAGATTTAGCGTGGCCAGAATTAATACTACCCATTAGCATCAAGGACACGCCGCGGCAATTCAAATGGGAGAGGTTTAAAAGAACCCGGTCTAAACATGTATTCCTAACAGCTACATCAGTCTTTAACCATTCATCTACACTTGAAGGTAGGTGAATGAACATGAATTAACTTTAACATGTGCATGTGAATTGAACTTTCAGATTTGAGATTGATGTAATATCTCATAAAGAGTAAATTATTATTACAATTATTTTTCAATTTAACACTAAATGCTTTGATAAGGAATGATTAATCGTTGGCTCAAAAATACATTTATAGCTAACCTTATTTAAAGTGAACTGTGTCCGTTGTATTTCCCTCAAGGAGAAGATAACATATCCCGCCATAGTGAAAGCTGAAGTGGGAACTGCCATTGGGCCTCCAGGAGACTGTACTGTAGGCATTAATAGTTTCGAGTCTCCTTTTCCTTTTCTTGAAGTCAGTTTCAGCTTACTGGCATCCTGAAGCAACATAATATTTATAACTTCATGCAACCTCAAAAAAAGTTCTTAAGGTTAAACAATAATTTGAAACAATTAATTTCACAAAAGCACAATAGAATTTCATGTGTCATGATGCTGATGAGTAGGTAAGCTTTCGTGGTTACCAAGTGAAAATCAATTGATGTGAACATTTTAGGTAGGAAAAGTTTTTCTTAATATTTAGGTATTTAAGCACTTGCTAGACCTCTCTTAAGTCACAGAATTTTGTCATGAATGGGTAAAATTATTTTCAAAAACATAGTAAAAACGTGCTGGAAATGCATTATTTAACAGGACAAGTTAGAAAATCTACTTGTTATCAATACCTTAAATATACAATCTAAATAAACAAAAGATTAACACTTATTTTAAAGTGATACAAAATATTAGTGGACAGTCAACAGCAAGAGGAAGTGCAAAGATACTGGATACATCCTCTAGCCGCCTTAGAGTGCAGCAGTTAGTGGAAAATACCACACCTGCAAGCCATTGTTTAGTCTCACCTTTTTATCAATAGGGTTTAATACTTATTTTAATTTTAGGTTAGGTTAAAGGGCACTAGGCCAGGAATTAGTATATTAGAGAGATAGGACATCAGCAAACTTACCTTAAAAGACAAGTTCACTAACATCAGAGTACTAGTCACAAACACAAAATAGACATAATCTCACAAATTTTCAACACCACAGGCATTTTCTTCAGGTGAGTAGAGGGGGGGGGGAGGAGAGAGAGAGAGAGAGAGAGAGAGAGAGAGAGAGAGAGAGAGAGAGAGAGAGAGAGAGAGAGAGAGAGAGAGACTGAAATGACTTCCACTATTGCTGGGTAGGTGGCTGTGGTGGGGGGTGTACAGCCATAGAGTAACACTCTGGTGTAGATGCAGTGTTTCAGTTAGTATATATAAATATATATGAAGTTTGCTGATGGGGAAGGGGTTGAAGGGAAGTGGTCTATCTTATGTTCAGATTAGGTGGGTCACGGGATTTTGTTATACATTGGTGTGCTAATTCCATCCTTCGGAGTTGGGAACTATTGGCATGGGAAGGAAGGGATCTGATTACCTTAGTGGTGTAAACTGATCAAAATTTTGATTATGGATAAGAGTATGGGCAGAGACAGGTTTTTCAGGATTTTGGACTTTGCAATCATGTCTATGGCCATTCATGCGTTTTCGAAGGGTTTCACTGGTAAGGCCAATATATTGGGCAGGACAGTGCTGGCACTGGAGTTGATAAATTAGATTGGTGGAATCACAGAAGTGGTTTCCAGGTATCTTGTATCTTTGGAAAAAAACCACTTTCAAAGTTCTGGCATTAACTACCTCCAGATCAAGGGTACCGCTATGGGTACCTGCATGGCCCCTTCCTATGCCAACCTGTTCATGGGGAAATTGGAGAAGACTTTCCTTCAAAAACAACCCGTCCAACCCCTCTGCTGGCTCCGCTTCATCGATGATATTTTCATGATCTGGACTGACTCCGAAACCAATCTTTAAACCTTTCTTCAAAGCCTACAAAACTTTTCATCCCTGAATTTCACCTGGCAATCCTCTTCTGAACGCATAGTCTTCCTTGATGTTGAAATTGGATTAGAGGAAGGTGTCCTTCAAACTGATATTCACATCAAACCTACCAATAAACAACAATACCTTCACTATACCAGCTGTCACCCCAACAACACTAAACGCTCCCTACCCTATAGTCTAGCCACCCGTGCCAAACGTATCATTTCCTCTCCCAGAAACCTTAATCAATACAACAACCAACTTGTCAGTGCTTTCCAAAAGAGAGGTTACCCTACCAACCTTGTTAAAAACCAAATCCGTTTAGCCCAGTCCCAAAACCAACCCCAAACCAGAAGCAGTTCCCAATGCTTACCCCTTATCACTAATTACAAAAACTCAACCAAATCCTGAAAGATGGCTTCAACATTTTAAAAGCTTCCCCCCACACCAAAGATCTCCTTGAAAAACCTCCTACTGTGACTTTCAGACAAAACAAAAACCTCCGCCAAATCTTGGTCCATCCTAAGTTACCTGATCCCAACATCCTGACCTGTCCTAAAGACCAGCAACCACCCGTTTCTAATCCTTGTAACAAGAAATCTTGCAAAGCTTGCCCTATTCATCTCCCAGCCACATCTTTTACCAGCTCCACTACCTCCTTAACCTACAAGATACCTGGAAACCACTCCTGTGATTCCACCAATCTAATTTATCAACTCCAGTGCCAGCACTGTCCTGCCCAATATATTGGCCTTACCAGTGAAATCCTTCGAAAACGCATGAATGGCCATAGACATGATTGCAAAGTCCAAAATCCTGAAAAACCTGTCTATGCCCATACTCTTATCCATAATCAAAATTTTGATCAGTGTTACACCACTAAGGTAATCAGATCCCTTCCTTCCCATGCCAATAGTTCCCAACTCCGAAGGATGGAATTAGCACTCCAATGGATAACAAAATCCCGTGACCCACCTAATCTGAACATAAGATAGACCACTTCTCTTCAACCCCTTCTCCATCAGCAAACTTCATATATATTTATATATACTAACTGAAACACTGCATCTACACCTGAGATGTTACTCTATGGCTGTACACCCCCAACCATAGCCACCTACCCAGCAATAGTGGAAGTCATTTCAGTGTCTCTCTCTCTCTCTCCCTCTACTCACCTGAAGAAAATGCCTGTGGTGTTGAAAATTTGTGAGATTATGTCTATTTTGTGTTTGTGACTACTACTCTGATGTTAGTGAACTTGTCTTTTAAGGTAAGTTTGCTGATGTCCTATCTCTCTAATATACTAATACTTATTTTAATGCATTTGAGTGTTACTAGAACATTTTCTAACACTCTGTTGGACTTTGTGCAAACTACATAATTATCTATTTGTCAAAATATACACCTAAGTGGTTAACTGATTATATCCATTTACACGTTAGCTGCCGTGCCGACCCGATCGGGTCGGCATACGTAGTTGCGCTAGAAACATAAGCCGACCCTATCGGGTCGGCGTCAGCAATTAGTAAGGGTCTACAAAATATCAATTTTTAAAGTCTATAATTCTATTTATCAATTATTTAATAGACAATTCATGAATATAGGATCCCATAGTTATGTAAAAATGTATCCAGGACATTCTAAAACCATTTACTTCAAGTTAAAATTTACTTTAAAAAAGCGTGAATTATGCCGACCCAATCGGGTCGGCACATTTTCTTTTTAACTTTGATCAATGTTTTAATGTTAAATAATTGGTAGTTTTATTGGGCATGGACAAAACAACACATCGATACATTTTATAAAGAAATTGTAATAGGATAAAATACATTTGCAGAAAAACTAGGTTATTTACATGTGTCTACTTATGTACATTTTTAAAACAGTCCTTGCACAAAAAGGGTTTCTCAGGACACATTTTACATAGGGTAGTTACTTTTTTAAGGTTTTTTGTTAACTTCCGGTCTCCTGTGCGGGCAACTCTTTGGTAGCACACTTTGCAGTTCTTTCGCGCTCTTCGTTTGTTCTTCCTTCACCAACGAAAGTGGAAGTTTGAGACCCATCCCCCCCCACCAAACTGGAAAGCGTGCCAACTGGGGGATGGCTCAAAACAAGTCAAGCGATGGGATCACGGGTGGCAGTTGGAGGGTCAAAATAAAACTCGGCAGCTGAGCGAAACTAATTTATTATCAAGAAAACCAAAATGTTAATCAATCAAAACGGCAGAAGGCCACAATATTAATTGGCAGAAGGCCCCCAATATCAATTCGCACTTAAATAAATAACAAGAAACACTAAAATTAACAAGATAATAAAAAAAGCTACAAAAACAACAAACTCTACAAATAACAAAATTAACAACTACATGGCCTATCTGCAGCCTAGCCTGAGACACCCAAAACGTAAGAAATTAAAGACCCAATTAAAAGTGAAAATTTAGAAAACTTTTGGATAACAACAATTAACCCGGCAATTTAGCCCACATCCCATGATTCCATCGAGGCCAGGGAGTAAGCCGGAATCCCTGGGCAGCTCCGAATAGGAAGTTAAATAAAAGACAACCAATAATCCCCTTGTGGTGAAAATTTAAAAAGTAAACAATTTAAAAAAAAATATATAACACAGTACCGTTCGAGTAAAAAGTCACTTTAAGACATCCATAACACAATTAACAAAAGAAAATAAATAACAATCACTAGGCCTAAACATATAAATAACTAACCTAACTTAACCATAGGGACCTAACAAATATACAATCTAAAAAATATAACAACAAATAAAACTAACTAAATAAATAACAATAAATATTAGCATAAGTTTTTTTTATTTTTTATTTCTTTTTCTCAAATTTGAAATATCTTTATCAATGTCCCCATGGCTGTTTCATAGAATCACTGTTCAATCAGTTTTAGGCCTAGGCCAAAATAAATAGTTCCACAAACATTTTTTTTCTTCCTTTTTTTCACTTATTATCAACCCCCAGCTCAGCCGCCGGGAAAACAAGATGGAACGCACTGACCTGAGGACAGAAGACTCCTACCCAAGGATGTAGGTGGGGCCACAGGATCGTAAATGGCCTCTATACATGGTCCTCAGGCCAGGCTGGCAGTGTAGGTGGTCGACCATCCCCGGACGGCAGGCTGAGGGAGAACGTCCCACTCAAGGACCCTGGCCAAACACAGCAATTAAAAATAGTACAGCCACAACAACAAAAATACTACACATAACAACTAATACATGAAATGGCAAAACAAAACCAGAAAAGACAAAATTGTACATGATGGAGCACACTAGAAAATAAAAGATCCATTTTTAGGCTATGAATAATTATGTTGGAAAATCAGATTTAAAACAAATTACAACTTAACAAATTACCAAAGAATTAATTACGTATATGGAACTAAAAATGACAAACTGAAAACTAGGCTATTGATACAGGAGTAATAGGTTATAACATGAAAATCAAACTACACAGATAGGCTAGGTTATTGTCAATGAACAAAAATATGGTAAATCGGTAACTCCAACTGTAAAAAGGCTCAACAAAACATTATACAGAACTACCATTAATTACAAGACAAGATATACTAAAGCAATTACTGGTAAAACGGTAACATTGAGCACGTGGCTCGAACCTTGGTTAACAAATATCTAGACAAAGAATACAAATTTAACAATGCCCTGGAAATGACAAATAAACCAGAATATTATTTAGACAAAGTATTTTCACCAAAAGGGTGATTAGATAGTAGAAATTACAAAATGAACACTTACGTTTAAGGAGTCTCTAGCCGAGCATGTCTTGACGAACGGCCGCAGAGAAACCAGAAGAATGACGGCCAACCTGACAGACAAGAGCTGGAACACGGAACGAACGAGTCCGAGCCAACGGCCACCAAAGTGAGCGAATCGCCGGGCACGAGCGGTCTCAGGCAGCCCGGCAAACCACGACGAAAGTAACCAAAATATACCGGTCAAACGACCCGGTAGAAGTTTCAAACAAGAAGTGATGTCCAACTTCTTTCACAGGCTTAACCTGTCCCGTCTGCAAACCCAGCAACTCATATAAAATTTTGTCTCTAAATGTAGTAATGGAGTACACATATTTTCTTCTACTTTGGGCTGTGACTCCAACGGCATCTTTATATGCTAACCAGGCATTAACAACAGCTGTTCCTAAGAGGAACTCTTCAGCGACTTTATGGTACCATCGCATCGTTTTTCTTACAGCAGTGCTGTACGATGCCATCTGGTCAGACACGTCGATTCCCATCTTTGCCTTGTTGTAATGAACTATTACTAGAGGCTTTAAAATAGGTTGGCCCTGTCTTGTTTTTTTCCCTGTGTCAATATAATCCACAGGATGCTTTGTGGACATCATCCTAACCTCCCTCTTGTCAAACCATTTCGTGGATACAATGCCATTCGGGTACTCAAGGCAGTTCATCTCACCTCTACGAAGTGTTACTGTCCCATTGGATGGTACTGATTTCTTGTGGGGAAACCATGCCCTATTATGAGTAACACTTCCTACAATATGTGTGTTATGTGACAAAAGTATATTGGCCAAGTCTACAGAGGTATAAAAATTGTCTACATATAAGGTATAACCATTATCTAGGTAGTCTTTCATTAAGTCCAAAACTACAGAAGTTGCTAATGTTAGATTGTCATCGGCTCCAGTCCCTGCTCCCATGTAATCTTTTACTTTAAAAGTGTAGCCACTTGTGTCACAGATTTTAAACACCTTAATCCCATATTTGTGTGTTTTGTTGGGAAGATACTGGCGAAAAAGGAGCCGTCCTCTAAAAGGGATCATACTCTCATCCACAACATCTTCACCAGATTTTTTAAATTTTGAATTGGTTATTCAAATGATCAATAAGGGGTGACATTTTGGATAGTCTACCTCCTTGTGGCATTTTCTCATTTTCACTAAAATGCCAGAATCTTAATATTGATTGAAACCTATTCCGGCTCATAATTTCACCTGCAACACAATTTTTATAGAGTATGTTATTCGACCAATAACCTGTCAGTCGAGGCATTGGCACAAGACCCATCCATAACAATAATCCCAAGAACTTTTTTATTTCGTCTGGAATAGTAGGTCTCCATTTTCGCAGTCTACTACTACGATTCAAACGTAATTTACTTATAACCTGAGCAGCATTACGATTGGTTTCGTCAACCATAACCTGTATGATTTCATCAGTGAAATATGCATAAAAGTAATCAACAGGTTTTGCATTTTGTGGAAGATTGAATGAAAATGTTGGTACTCCGTCAAATTTAATATTTTTTTGCCTACCCTCAAACAATTGCCATTTTTCATCTTCATCTTTTTTCATTTGGATTTTTTTCATTTTTATTCAACACTGTATTTTTCACCTAAACTAATATTTACATCTTCTCTTTGTACATGTTCTATATTTACAACTTCATCAACATTCATAACGCTTTCATCATTCACACTGTTATTTTACTAATAATTTCAGTCATAAATTCATTCATATCTTCATCATAATTATTGTCTACAACATTACTTATCTTACCATCTAAGTCACTCTCTGATAAAGAGTCGTATCTGGGAGCAGTCGGGATCTTCGTCCGTGTTATCCATGTCGCTCTCTTCATTACTTCCCCAACCATCATCACTAACACGGTCCATTTGTGGGTCATATTCACTTGTCATAGGATTGTACAAAGCGTTTGTTATTTCATCACTATTCAAATCACCCATTGTTGAAAATATAAACTAACTAAATAAACTAAAATAAAATACAAACACTCAAAGACATACGTAACATGGAAGGATATCTGAACAAAATGTAAAATTCAGTGTGAATACACTACACCTAACAACACACAAACTGTAACCAAGTGAGGTTAGATTTACACTAAGCGGGTGCCGAGTACAATAAAAAGCGTGTGAAATAACACGAACATGTGTGTCACGATTTACCGCGCACCGAGTGCAGTACTGCCAATATCTTACGTGAAATATATCCAAAAACAATGTTGTTCCGATCGGGTCGGCACATTTATTTTTCAATTAAAATTTGTTAATAAAAAAATCTGCCAACCCGATCGGGCCATAATTAACAGCTGTTATTTGAAACATTTTATTTATAAAATATCATATGACACTACGTAACAAACATATTACAAAAAAAATGTATGAAAAAAAGTAACGATAAAACTTGGCAATATGGGGACATCACCGGTCCATCCCAGTGGCAGCTAACGTGTTAACCTCATAATTACAATAAAACCACCATTTGCTTCTATAATATTCCCATTTTCTACATAGGAAGGGTTGAATCCTGTGCCAGATGTGAAGTAATCTAGTGCCAGATGTCAATACCACACGCATTGGAGAATATTAGAAAATACAAACAGACCTGACCAGCTCATTTGATTCCTGCATTGTTCAAAAATTAAAAATTAAATAATTACCGCAGTTCAGTTTTTAGTAGAAATATATTCTTAATCAAGACAAGGCTTCTTGTATGATTATTTTTAGTTTTACTAAGCTAATGGCTTAACGTGACTATCTGACATCCCCTTCAGCACACATTACAGTACATACTTTTTCATGAGGTACTTAAATAGTCCACTACCTTCTTATTGGCGTTAATGTGATACTTCACATCATGGGGGATGAGCTCCTTGCTACGAGCTGTCATGGTGTAGACCTCAACGGTGACTTTAAAGTCCGAGTAGAGACCTTCCAATGTTATGACATCGGGGAATGTAAGCTTGTTACGGTCTTGCAGATTACGAGGCGCACACATCAGATTTGTACTCAGCACTCGCTCGTCACTGTGCACCAGACACAGCACGTAGTAGCATAGGTCATCTGTTAACAAAACAAAGTCATGGTTAGATTAGTTCAATTTAGTATATAAACTGCTCTAAAAGAAGATTAACTTAACAGTGAACCACTACTGTTTTCTTCTCCATTACTCATGAATATGGCTTTATATTCTAATTGGTTTTTCTGCTTAAAATTGTAGGCTAAGGCCTATTTTAAGGCCAATTTAAAAACTAAAATTTGATTATAAACTAGATGTTTTAATATCCAACATCAATAAGCTACGAAGCCAGTGGTCTACAACCTGTTTTGAAAACAATAACATAACCTCAACTCTCAGTTGACTGTTTTTAAAGCACTAGATGTTCGCGCTCGCCAAATTATTTTACTTCCTAAACATTCGGCCACTATCAGTCTAAACTTGCTCTTTAAATAGCGAAGCCAAGTGGCCTATACAAATTTATTGGCCCCTCCCTCCCTCACCCACAGCTAATATCATTGGCGAGAATGGCTCCTCAACTGGCAATCGAAGAACTGCTGCGCCCAACTATACAACTGACTGTGGCATTGCTTGGTTCGTTATTATTTATTTAATATTAACGAATAGCAGTTTTGTTATAAGAGATTGATATTATTGTAGCGGTAATACCATTGATTTTACTATATAAAGAGATACTCCATCCATATGGGAGAGTTGTGGCGAGGCCCCAAAACTGTTTTGAGGCCCCACGCTGTGCTGCGCATAGCCCTATTTCCTCTCTCTCTCTCTCTCTCTCTCGCATGTTCTTCTGTCTCTCTCTCACTTCCCTTCTCTTAACCCACTCTCCCATTCTCCAGACAGCCGCCCCGCCCTCTCCTTCCTCAGGTCCCACACACAAACAACGTCCTGCTTAGATAATTGTTTCCGTTATTCCATATTGCCAACCTTTATCCGGGTTCTCTGTTTTTATATTTGCTTGCATCTCTTTCGAATAATAAAGAATACTGTGTTGATAAAACAGTACTTGTACTTTGATTACAGTAAAACTCAGTGTGACATTCATATTGAATAAAGAAATATTTATAACTGAATAAATTAAAACACCATATTGATTTATATGATTAACACACAGAGTATTTGTAAATAGACACACTTGAATAGACCGCTAACTAATCGGCAATGCTGGCGATAATTACTGCTGATTTAGTAAACATTTTCATATTATATAGCCCATCTGAATAATCTTTATTTATTGCATTTTAACCATCGATTAGGTGATTAAATCGACTGTTGTACTCAATCATTAATTTTTTCATATTCGGTAATTGATTAAAAAATTAATTGTTTTCAAATCCAATCAATGACTCCCATTTCAATTATGAAATTAATCTGCAAATATTCCAGGAATATATAATATAGTGAAACATTAAAAAATGTGACATTATTTATTTCTTTGACAAAATAGATATTGAAATAGGCCTATGATATTTACATAGAATAATACTGGGCAAAATATAAAACCCAGGTGAGATTCAAATTTCATGATAGGGTTAGAAAAAATCATAACAAACCACTAATTTACTTCTATACAAGATAAAAATAGCTTTCATTTTATGGCCTGATTCAGACAATCTATGTATAGGCATTTAATTTAAAATAGCATTATTTTTCATTTTATTATAAACGTCTGTTTTACTATTACTGTCTGTAACATTAACATACTGTATTATTTGGTTCCAAGTAATTGCATGATTGTTTGTAAAATATTTCATTAAGTCATAAGTCATACTTTTTATTGTCTTTTAACATATTACAGTAATCGACAAAGTCAACAACATACATACATAACACATAATATACATAATCATAATATACATGTGAACACAATACAGAAATGAAGGACTATTTCTGCATTAAATTAAATCAGGTTTTATAATAAATACATAACAAAAATAAAACAAATAAACTGTATTAATAAATAAAAAATAACATTAGTTAAACAGGTTAAAGTGTCAGAATTTTAAATCATCTAAATTACTTCTTAAAAATTCATCAATTGAATAGAAAGATTTTTTTTTTAACCAAGTTTCGAGAGTGTTTTTGAATTGTTTTATTTTAACATGTGATGCTTGTCCAGGTAATTTATTGAAAAACTGTACACTGAAAAACTTAAAGCTATTTCTGGTTAATGACAGTCTAGTGAAAGGAAGGTTGAGAGATTGACTGGTCCTTGTATTATGGGTATGAAAATCTGATCTTATCATGAGGTTATTTAAATTTTCTTTTGCATGAATGAGACAGTAGTAAATGTACATACTTGGTACTGTCATTATTTGTAGAATTTTGAAATGTTCCCTACAGGATTCTATTTGTTTCAACCCTAAAATACATCTAACCGCCTTTTTTTGCCATTTAAACACAGACTCTGCTCCTACTGAACTGCCCCACAGGATGATACCATATTGCAGATGTGTATGAAAAAAAGCATAATATGAATAAAGTAATAATTCTTCACTGATATTATTTTTTAATTTACTTAGTAAAAAAATGACACGAGCTAATTTGTTACATATCGAGTTTGTTTGTTCGTTCCAGTTAAGTTTCGTATCAATTTGAATCCCTAATAGCTTAACATGATGATTTTCGTTTGTTCGAGCTTTAAGATCAAATATAATTTGTTCGGTTTTTGAGTGATTTATCTTTAACTGATTGCCTTCAAACCATGTTTCGGCAATTTTTTCAACAGTCTTAATTTTTTTCAAAAAGGTTGTTCAATTTTGGATCTGATACGATAAAAGTAGTGTCATCCGCGTACAGTATTGTTTTACATGGCATATAATTTGATAAATCGTTAATATATGAGATAAATAGAAATGGACCCAAGACAGAACCTTGAGGTACTCCCATTTTGATTTTTAACAGTTCGGATCTGTTATCATTGATCTGGACTAATTGAAGTCGATTGCTTAAATAAGAACGCAATAGGTTAAGAGAGGCCCCAGCAACACCATAGTGAGCTAGCTTTTCAATTAATATATCATGAGGTACCGTGTCAAATGCTTTACTCAGATCAATTAGAGTTGCACTTGAAAAAATTTTGTTATCAAAGTTATCCTATAGGGTTGTAATTAAATGTTGAAGAGCTTTAATAGTACTTAGGTTTGAGCGAAATCCAAATTGATTTTCAGAAAGTAGTTTGTTTTTTCAAAATATAAATATATTTGTCTATGTAGGCAATACTCAAACAATTTAGAAAATATAGGTAGAAGAGATATTGGTCTGTAGCTGTTCGGATCCGATTTATTACCCTTTTTATAAATAGGGACAGTTACACTAATTTTTAGACAATCCGGGTGAATTAGACATTGTTTGGTGAATGGTCAGTTTTAATTTTTTTCAGAATCATGAAGAGTTGTGACTCTTATTACTTTTTGAGAAAAACAATCTCAATGTCAATTGAAATTGGTTAGGAAATATTATCGTGATAGAATATAACTAGACTACTGATTATTTAGATTCAATTTTCATTATTTTAATCAGGTTGAAATTATTGTAAATTTTGTTTATGTCCCCCTTTCAAAAATTCCGTTCTATAACATTGATTGAATAAGACCATTGTAAAAAGTATAAGGCGAATATAATTAAAGTTATCATATCTGTTTTTCATACACGTTTCTATTATTTTATTAGATGTGAAAGTATGGATAAACTGCAATTTATTTATATTTTAAATTTCTCTGGTAAAGACACTCTGGAATCACACTGGTAAAATTTCACAAGTAGCGTGACCAGCAATAACATAAGAAATAGCTAATTTTAAGTAACTACAGAGTCTAAATAATAACAAAATAAACTAAAGCTGCAGTCTGTGGCGTTTTTAATTATAACAGAACAAACAATGCCAAGAACTAACAAAACTATATAAACGGCATCTTCAGGTTAAAGAACATAAATAAGTCCAAGTGGGACGCGTCACAAATTAATTAAAACTTAACAAACACAGTTCACACACGAGGAAAACAATGAATATTAAAACTTTCGGTAGGCCTACCACACACATTTCACTGTCCACGGCGTGACAAGGAAGCAGATTTTAATATTGTTGTATGTATGACAAATAGTTCAATTTACTTTTAAACAAAAGTAATATTCATTTATAATTAAAAATACAACAATAATATTATACAATGCAATATTGACAAGAAGCTTTAATTACTTGATATAAAATGAATAATGATTTCAATAATATAAAGGGTTAATTCTAGTATTAAATGTGAACTATATGACAGATGATAAGTTAATGAATAATTAAACTGTTATAAATTATTTCTGATACTACTAATAATGCATCCTCAGTTGACTTTCCTTTCATAAAACCAAATTGACGTACATTAAGAAAATTTAACTTAGATAGATAACTACCTATGAAGTCTTTTAATCATTGTTTTTTTCCAAAAACCTTAGAGAATACAGATAACAAGCTGATTGGTCTTATGTTATCTAGTTTTATAGAGTTATTGTCCTTCAAAATAGGTACCTGAACTTATCTTCAGGCTCTCAGGAAAAATGCCTTTGATAAAACTACCAGGGCCGCCCAGAGGGGGGGGCAAAAGGGGCAAATTGCCCCGGGGCCACACAGACTTAGTTCACAGGGGGGGCCACATTTCATGCAACAAAAAAGAAAATACTTAATAATCTACTAGATAAGAAACGATTCAGGCCTGTATCAAAATATCAAAAGTGATATTAGGCCAGATAATTCTTCCAGTTTTAGTTTTAAAACGTTTAAACTAAACCAATGGTTTTATATCAATTTTGGAGCAAGTTGTACACTGGTCTTTGAAGTTTGTCAGCGGTCGACATAGTGGTGTGACAGCATACGCTCTCGTTGGTGTGTGACTGCAACTGTACCCCTCGCCAGTTGTCTTGTTTGCGGACAAGTGTAAAGACATGCATCTTGTGAACACACCAAAATATAAATTCCAGTTTGTGAACATATAAATATACTTGAGTGGTGTGGACAGTGGGCCACCTCAATGAGATGTCCTGTTTTCGTACGCTATTTATATAAAACATGTCAAAAGACCCACTAACTTTACATTTGTAGTACTCAAAACTCCGTTTTTGGACGTGTTTAATACAAGATGGACAAGAACGTTTCTGTATGTTTTATTTTTTTAACTTTAATTTCAAAAGTATATATTACTTCAAACAAAATTGTTATACTTGTCCTAAATTAAACTCTATCTTGGCTTTTAGTGGTAGGAAAAACAATCGCTTGATCACGTTATTATCCTTACAAAACCATTAGTTATGATATATTACTATTATAAACTTAAGATAATAAAGATAATACAGCAATTGCGAATTGATTTGTATTTGTAGTAGTTTGTTGATTAACTTTTTATCATTATTTTGTATTTCTTGACAAATTCTGTTTATGTAGATAAATAATCTTGATTTAGTGTTTCGAAAATCCCTTTACTCATCGTAGCAAAATAATAGATCTATATAATGTGAAAACGAGTGATCAGTAACCTGCAACCTAAAGTATGCAAATTAATAAATTGTAATAAAAAAGGTGGAAGCCTAAGAACAACGCAATTAAATAAGCAAACAAAATTACAGTAAAAACATTTTAAATCTGTCAATTTAAAAAGGTCGAAAAGTCTTTATTAGAAAAGGTTCTTACAAATTTGGTTTCAAAGCTGGTAGTAGGCGGCGGCACTCCGTTCGAACGTAGTGACGTTGCACACTTTCCCGGCACTGATCAGCAAATTTTTCAATATATGCACTAAATTTAAGAAATAGTAGTAGTAATTTCAGTACTAGTAATTAAGTAAATTTCAGTAGTAACTGTGTTTTGCACCCAAAAAACCCGCATGCAAAATATACAATGTTGTAACAACGTGGCTGGAAGAGTTGAATTAATTGTCATGAAGGGTAGATCGGGGACATCGTCAATCATTAGTTTCTTTGTTTACTGTCGTTCAGTAATTGTATTTTATAGAGTGATATTTCTGTAATTTAATGTGTTCTTTTGGATTTACTAGTAAACTACTTTACTACTAAATTAATTATCAATTAATTTAATTTGCTATGATTCATATTCCATTTAAAGATTTTGAGAGAGCAAAAAGCTAAAGTTTAGGCCCAGTAATTTATGGTAACGTTTTATTGAAATCAATAAAAATAGACTATAAATGTTTCAATATAGTATTGTAATATACTGCAAAGTAAATTATATATTTTTACAGTATAAAAAGAATAAATTAACGATGAAACCACTAAATATGCATACAACTATTTGTGTGTATGATGCATTACATTCAACTTGTTCTACGCTATCGCGGGAGGAATTGCGTGGCATAATCTTGTCTAAAAATTATAATTTTGTTACGTTATGTACTATCCGGATTCATCTTCCATCATATTTAACCGGTTAACCAGAGTTTACTGTACATGCAATTTTTTTTACTTTCTATCTACTGTAATGTTTCCTTTGACATTTTAAATTTACTAGTTATTATGACATAGATGTTCGTAAAGACATTTTACAAATATATTATGACATAGGTCTTAATGAAAAGAGGAGCTCTTAAGTACACCGTTAATAGATAAAACAGCTTCATCATTGTTCAGATTTGTACAACTCCTTTTGAATAATATATATTTTGTGACATTTAACTTGTTGTAACTCTTTTATTGTCTGGTTTAATTTACCCTGACACTGTAACAGGAACAGGGGTGTATTCTCAACATATTCAGTAGAGTAGCTCTTGATTAAAAACCAATTATGCCCACGTACAGGTTGTTCCCAAACAAATAGCATAATTGATTAATGTTGTCATTCATTAACATAACAAATCTACGACCAATCAAAATAGTTTTCATAGTGTTTTACTGTCACTGACGAACGAGTAAGCCATTTATATTTTTGACAATCATTAATACAGTATTTATTTATTGTTTGTTGCGTGATAAGTGAAATTAACTAAGATTGAACCACTCACGTGTATTGTTGAGCGGGAGGGTCAATACCACTGTTCGTGAATGGGTGTGTGGGTGTGTCAATACCACTGTCACTGTACGGACGTGTAAACTGTGATGTACATCAATGATATAGTATCCAATTTGACAGACATATATTTTACTATGTTTTATGCTGAGAAAATTGAGTTGGTACAAAATGTCTTTTATGCCTGTGAAATAAAAATTGAATAGTTTTAAAGTTTAGCACAAAGACAAACTAAAATCACGAATATAAACTAGATGTTTTAATGTCCAGCATCAATAAGCTACGTACCCAGTGGTCTACAACCTGTTTTGAAAACAATAACATAACCTCAACTCTCAGTTGACTGTTTTTAAAGCACTAGATGTTCGCGCTCGCCAAATTATTTTATTTCGTGAACAGTCGGCCACTTGCTCTTTAGCTAGCGAAGCCAAATGGCCTATACAAATTTATTGGCCCCTCCCTCCCTCACCCACAGCTAATATCATTGGCGAGGACGGCTCCTCAACTGGCAATCGAAGAGCTGCTGCGCCCAACTATGCAACTGCCTATGCAACTGACTGTGTCATTGCTTGGTTCGTTATTATTTATTTAATATTAAAGAAAAGCTGTTTTGTTATAAGAGATTGATGTTATTGTAGCGGTAATACTTAAGGAAATGTTTAAAAAGTATATGACAATTAATTAGAGAAAAACTTACCGAAGCTTCGCAGCTAGCCCTTTGAAAACGTCCATGAAAAAGAATCTTAATTACAATAGTAATGTAACGAAAGAGATCGTAGAATATCGTAGAATGTGCTAAAAGTAAAATATCAATTATAGTATATTTGACAATCAGAGTAATTAAATTTATTTTGAAGTGAAGGAAGGGGCCACATGGTAAACTTTGCCCCGGGGCCACCAAAAGTCTCTGGGCGGCCCTGAAAACTACTGTTTATTAAGTGAACTAAAACTGGTAATCTCATCAATTATATTTTTCAGTAAATGTACATTAATTTGATCAGAGCCAGTTAATTTTTAATTTTTTAAAAGCTTAACAATACTCTCAATTTCATCTAAATCTGTTGGAATTATAAAGAAAGAATATTGATAGTAAGTACGTAAAGATGGAAGAGTATTGGAATGTACAACGTCTGGACGGCTAGACTGGATTGCGATAAGGTGATTGTTTATCTTATCAATGACGGAAGGCTCACGCATAACTTCGCCATTTGACAATTCAATTTGCTCAACTATTTCTTTGAAAAACCACTTGTTAAGTTATTTATTACCTTCCACTGCTCAGATACATCACATTTACAGTTTTTCAATGATGTTGAATAATAATTGTTTTTTTGTAAAATTGATCACATTCACAGAATAACAAAAAAAATTTTTTTGTTTGGTGCCTGAGATTTTAAAGCTGTTTTTTATTATTTATTTGGTGCTGATTTCAAATATGAAACCCGTTTTTCCCTATCAGCTCCACTTTTTCAGATTTTGTATTTTCAATTTTTATCCTGTTAATATTGGGTAATGACTATAGCGTTATGAAAATTTGTAAAGATTTTGTTTACTGTATTTTGTGTCCTCTATGTTTTGCACATTACACTGTCTACTGTAAAGAACATAATGCTCATTTCTTCTTCTTCCTACTATTCATTTCTTTACTTCAACATAACCTCAAAACAGTGATTCAGTACATTTATGTTGTGAAGCAATGAGTTCTAGCCGTAAAAGTTGCATTAATCACCCTGATGTATTTTGTTATATCTGTGGTGAGTACACATCACAAGAAAATCGGAAAACTATAACTGATTTTGTGAAACGTGCGTATATAGGATATTTTGGGGTTAAGCTTGGTGACCAAGATAAAACGTGGGCTCCACATGTTGTTTGTAAAACTTGTACAGAACATTTACGTCAATGGACTACAGGCAAAAGGAGATGTTTAAAGTTTGGCATTCCCATGGTTTGGAGAGAACCCAAGAACCACTATGATGACTGCTACTTTTGTAGCAGAGAGAAAAATTCGGAGAAAAAAATTTTATCCGTGAATCTTTAGTTGAAAGAAACAAAATAATCTTGCCCCCTTTGCACATAAAGCTAGGCCTGATGAAACAGTTAGTGAAGGCTCTCAATCAGGATGGTCAATGCTTTCTGTACATATGTCAAAAGATGACTGCACTTAGTATTGAAAAAAATAAAAGCTGGAATTTTTGATAGCCCACAAATTAGACAACTTATAAACGATGCTCTTTTCGAACGATCGATGAACGAAGAAGAACAAAGTGCGTGGTCATCATTTGTTCTCGTAATCAAAGGTTTTTTTGGGCAACTATAAAGCTGATAACTATGAACAGCTTGTTAACAATATGCTTGATAATTTCAATCACTTACGATGCAACATGAGCATAAGCTGCATTACCTTCACAGTCACTTGGACCGTTTTCCTGAAAATCTTGGTGATTTCAGTGAGGAACAGGGGGAGAGATTTCATCAAGACATAAAAACTATGGAAGATAGGTATCAAGGAAGATGGGATTCCCATATGATGGCAGACTATTGTTGGAATTTACAGAGAGACTGCCCTAACAAAATTCATTCAAGACTGTCGAAGAGAAGAAGCTTTATTTAGACATGTTTGGTATCTTGACCAAGTTAAACATATATATATATATATATATATTATTTGAATCCTTTTCCCTTTAATATTGTATATCAGTTGAATAAATATAAAATAAATTACATAAATAAGTGAAAATATGTTTTTTTTCTTCTTACCTTTAACTGAATGTTAACGATAAAACGCAAACTTAAATAGCACGTAGCAAAAAAATTAAAGCTCCTGGGTAAAAACTAATGCCAAATTTGAACTCAGCACACTGAATTCATAAAGAAACAGCTTCAAAAACTTTGGCACCAAATTATGTGTTGGGCTGTGATTTAATTGGTTAGTATATTTTGCAAAATAATTTTGAAAAACTCTATCATATGATCTTTTCGTAGAAATTTTATATAATTTTTTACGTCTCTCAAATTTATGTAAAATGTTCGGTGTTATCCAGGGACTTAACAAAAAAAATTAGCCTTTAACAATTTAGAACTACCACCATTTTTCTTGCTACTTCTAAATATAAAATTACTTAAAATATCAATAAACTTACAATACGCAGTATTTACATCATTTTAGATAATGCATAATGTTTTAACTAAACATCTGTAACATACTGTTATTTACATTGACAAAATAACAAAAATATGTCCTCTAACATTTTTCATATTCACAAACCCCTAAGGCCTAAATAAAAGATCGTGATTCATTTCCGTGCAAGACATACCACAGAACGGAATAATATCCCACTTTGACTCTCTATCAAGGCCAATCGGCGACAGTAGACAGGTGGCGGGGCGACAGTAGACAAGTACTTCCGGATGCTCGTCTCGTGAGAAAGAAGAGAGAGAATGGGGGAATGAGAGGGAGTGATTAGTTTCCCTTACTGCTCACAGGTTGTGTAACCGAACAGTCAAAACTGGAGGCAATTTCGACCTCTTTAACTTGATTGACGACAGGTTGCAGCACGGTCACTCCCATATTCCGTGCCTCAAAATTTAACATTGGATGGAACTATCTTCTATGTATAGTAAAATCAATGTTTTGTTATAAGAGCAGTTTTGTTATAAGAGATTGATGTTATTGTAGCGGTAATACTTAAGGAAATGTTTAAAAAGTATATGATAATTAGAGAAAAACTTACTGGAGCTTCGCAGCTAGCCCTGAGAAAACGTCCATGAACAATAATCTTAATTACAATAGTAATCTAACGAAAGAGATGGTAAGAATATCATAGAATGTGCTAAAAGTAAAATATCAATTATATATTTGACAATCAGAGTAAATATTTTGAAGTGAAGGAAGGGGCCACATGGTAAACTTTGCCCCGGGGCCACCAAAAGTCTCTGGCCGACCCTGAATAACAGTTCTGCCCATCCCGTCTCACAAAATAGCTAGCTTCAGAAGTATATTGTATACGGCATATTCAATACCATTAAGTGTTGCAGATAGAAAACAGAAAATAAATGTAATAAAATCAATATTTTAACTCTAAGACACAAGTACTTTGTACTTAAATTTTATTTTATTTAGACATTGTTTATTGGTGTTTTAAAATTTTTGTTAGTTTTGTAGCTGGCTTTGAAAGCCACACAGTATATATATCCACCATATTCATGAAACAATCACTATCCACGTCCAATATCTCAGGCAAGGGCAGCCACTTAGATTTGAATTTGAAGATTCATATATCATATTATCTTGAAGCCTTGAGTTATTTGTTTTATTATTAGAATCTAAATATATTATCATAAACCTTTAGCAGCAAGGTGGACTACATCCATCTTGAGCGGCACAGTGATCTGGGACAGGGTAAGACTGCCTTGTTCTGTAAGAGTTTTATTCCCAGGGCCTTGGGGTCGAATTGACTGCTTCACTTTCAGGCGCTGAATCTCATGTAAAGCAGCTTGTCTGCGCTGGCCTGATAAAATAAATTGCACATATTAAAATAGACAATAGATATTTTTACCATATATTCGTAGAGAAGAGTGCACGAGTCAATATTGAATTATCTGTGTTCATTCTATAGTGATTACTGGTTAGGTATAGGAGACAATTAAATAGCTGTTTGCACATATTCAAGTAAATAGTTACTTTTCATTTCACATTATAATGACTTGTTCATAAACAGCATTGCTGTTAAACAGGCCTCAACAAATAAAGTTTTAAATATTGTTTGAATTGGTTTGGGAGAGTTAGTGGCTAAGCAGTCTAAGGTGTCAGGACTTTGAACCTGAGTTAAAGATACCACAAGATCTAATTCTGGCCATGACTGTTTTAGATAACCCTACACAGATCTATACTTCATGGAGAACGGGTAGAGAATGGTTAAACAGGAGATCAGCCTCTCATTAAGAAAAATTTTATCTAAATTTCTTTTTAAACCTCCTAATGTATTTATTTAAACCTCTTTTGTTTGACATTGTAAGTCTTAAATATTTATGTGCAAAGGAGAATATAAGTGCTTAAGGATTTAATAATCAAATAGAATCCTTTTTTATTAAGTATTATTTGACTTATTATTATCACGCGTTTTGATTGTTGAAACTGTCAAATACTGTTTATTACATTAACCCTCTGAGTGCTATGCGTCCTGGCCTATAGATGTACCCTAAAGTGCTAAGCAGTTTTGTGCGAAAATGTAGTTTTGGTAAAACAGTCATATATTTGTTATTTATTGTCATATCTTCATACTTTTTATTTTGTATTGTAACAAAATAAACAGAGAACAGCCCTATAAAAAGAAAATGCAAATAAATGTATTTTTGTTTATAAAAAAGGTTAGGTTAAATGGCACTAGACCAGGAATTAGTATATTTATAAAAAAATAATTAAAAAAATTGGTATAATTATGAATAAACTAAAAGTGACTAAACATTTTTTTATAATTTTTTACCTATTCCACTGTAAAGAACATCTAATGAAGAAAAAATTTCATGTATTTTCAGTTCATTTTTATAAAAAAATAAGGAGTATAGAGGAAATATAAAAAAATATTGTCCTTGCAAAAATTAGTTGAGAATTTGACATTTGAAACATATGTTTTGAACAAACAAGCAATAAATTTTCAATCATAAGTATATGACATTGTACTGTTTTTTTCTATAACAAAATTATTACAGTAAATGAGGTATTTTGGTTTTGAAGCATCAGCTCTTCATCAATAAAATTGCTTAGCAAGGAATCATTCGCGGCAAAGTTTTTATTAGCAATGCTAAAAACAATGAATTTATTATAAATACGGAACACAAAGTTCAAAATAAACATTTTATACAACAGACTATTTATATGTATAATGCATTTCTGTTGAATAAAACATTACACAACTGAACAACAAAAAGCACTCACAAACTTCATAAAACAAACAGACGAATGTAACTGAAAAAAAATATATAAAAAGTCGATTGTCGGCAACCAAATGGCCATATATCGACTCTCTAATACCTTTGGAATAAAATTACATCAATACTGGCAAGTAAAATAAACAAGCCTGTCATATACTTATAGCATCTACAGACGCTCGCACTTTCAGACATAAATACAGCGTCTAATATGTAGACGCTCGCATTTTTAGACATAAAATGTAGACACTGTAACACTAAAGGGGTTAATACAACCATATAACATTTAAAGATTTATTTTTTTTTTTAAATCAGCCTTGAGCTTGCCCTTGGTTTGACCAAAAGACAAATAACTTAACCATCAATGTAAGAAAAAAATACCAACAAAAGCAATGACTGACGAAACCAGACTACCAGCTAAAGAAATCCTGTAACACCCATATGGTTGGATGACAGTTTACAATAGGAGCTTCGAAGAGAACCTCCTGTGGTAATGACCCACCCTCCCACCCATACACGTACTGTGGTAATGACCCACCCTCCCACCCATACACGTACTGTGGTAATGAGATCAGCTGGATAAGAAATGTTATTATTGTCTATATCAACTACACACACAAACAACTGTTCCCTATACTTTGCATGCCTTTATAAATAAATCTTCTAAATTGACTGCTTCAAACTGGACCATACTATATTGTAATGTACATAGACAATCAAACACAACTTACTGGCAAGCAGTAGTAGTTTTTCTGCCTCCAGCTGCTCTGTCGAGCCTGAGAACTCTATTGTGGAATAACAAAGCTTGAGGGCTTGGCTTGCTTGATAAATTATACTTTGCTGCTTCTTCGTCTGAAAGAAAACAAAAAGTGTAAAAAATTACAGTTAAAATACATAGGTACTGAAATTGAACCTCAATAATGGATTGTTGATGAAAAAGCTTTTTGATGGTATTTATCAACCAAATTGAGGCTTAACAGTCAACACCAGAAATAATATATCACACAACCTCTAAGGAGTTGATAAAGCGCTCAAGCTGGTAAAAAAAGAATCATAGCGAATAAACTCATTAACTACATTATCTAGCTAAGCCCATGTTATGATTTTTATTTATGGATGCACTTAGAAAACTCTATACCCAACTGTTCACAAGTTATATGGTCATAGTATTGTCAAATCAAACACAATTTTTAACCATTTAAAAATTTTAATTGTGAGGCCTTTTGAAAGCATACAGATCATCATCAGACTCTTCACAAATATTTAATGCAACATAAAAGTTATATGACCGCTTATCTGGGTTTTAAATACAACTTTGTAAATATCATGTGGCACTATTATCAATTACAAACTTTTCCTATTTATTATCAATATATTTTTAGCTACATAGTTAACTCTAAGAGTTAAAACTGGTCTGTTGTCACAAACCCAATCTATATCTTCTTCATTAAGGTGGTGCAGCCAAAAGTTGTCTGAATTTTAATTCAAAGTTTTTATGCAAATATTTAATTGTCTGTATCTTATAAATGTGTAAACAGCATTTTTTAAATTTTCTGTCACTAATTCTTGCTTGAACTGAATATATAATTTTCACTAACCTTGGAGTGAGTTCATCTTGGAAACGGTTTGGGTTTACAAACCCAAACATTAAAATTAATTATAACATATAAATATAACCTACATAGCATATTTTATTTAGCTTAAAAAAGACTTATTTTTAATTCAATCTGTTTATATTTGTTAAAAATTAATGTATATGTTTGCCGGATAGAAAATTATTTAACCCTTCGCACACTTACTATACCCTATTTTAAAGTAACACAAAATTATGTAAACAAAATAATTTAAATGAAATGTGAAGTTATTTTTTTGAAATTTTAGAAACATAAAAGATATATAAATTTATAATTAAAGTTAAAATTATAACTTTTAACACTATTTTATTGTATATGTACAATTATAATGAAAAGTACATATATAAAAAATTTTCAACATTTTATTTGAAACTTTTAACAGTATCTTTCATTTATGATACAATAATAACTACAACAAAATAATTGAAAACTAGAAAACAGAGAAAAAGAACTATACGAGTTGAAAACAATGGGCTTAGGTAGAGTGACAGACGGATAATATTTTCGTTTTACGCGTGTGCAAAGGCAGGAGATTGAGCCGCACCCATGCACGCTCTAATTTGCTGCTTCGCCCCTTTTCATTCATAGACGATTTATGTTTTCGATAGGCTGAGGGAGTTGGCCAAAGATAAGTTGATGCTGCACTCTAACAGAAGTTTTAGGAATTATCATTTACACTATCGACAGAAATATTTCATTTCGGATATGTTCATAAACTGCGTTTGAGGCAAAGTAGAGGCTGGGTAGAGGCCGCATGCGAAGGGTTAATTGTGTTTGGATGAATTTACACTAAATTTTGCAATATTCAATTTCTAATTATACTAACTTGTGTAGATGTTGAACTCACCCCAAATGTATAATACAACTTACAGCAGTGTGCCTTCTTTATTCTAATACTGCCTGCACACAACCACATGCACAGCAACAGGTCCCCCCACCAACTGCCTTAGGTTTACCCCCTACTTGACTCTTTCGTGACACATAATACGCACGCCAAAGGTAATAATGATTGTGAAGTGACAAAATTAAAGAGTAAGTATCCAGGTTACAGTTCATTTAAAGTAGGTGTCCCATTGTCGCTGTGGAACACTGTGTATAATGAAGACTTCTGGCCTACAGGAACTTACGTGAGTCGGTTTGTATTTAAACGCAAAGGTTCTATGGAGAAAGAAGCCCATGAGGCATCTTTTTTGGAAAATATACAGGTGAATTCACAAAATACATAGGCCTAGGCCTAATTTGTGAGTCTACTCACTCCACCAAGGATGGTCCTAAAGTTGAGGTTAGCAACAATATATCTTACGTAGTTAAACTAATACTTATTAATCTTCAATCAATAAAAAATAAACTGAACCAATTGGACATTTTTAATCGTTCTACTTTCAGTGATATACTGTGTATCAATGAACATTGGTGCACCCAGGATGAAATAGGATTATATGTACCTGATGAATATTTTCTTGCTGCTAGCTACTGTAGACCTTCACCCTATGGCGGAGCTGCAATTTTTGTAAGAGACTCCTTTCAATACCCAATTGAGGTGGTAAATATTGACTTGTACTGTGAATGCAAAATATTTGAAGCAGCCATGATTGTGTCTAGTGCTGTGGGTCTGATAATTTTAACTGTATATCGTACCCCAGATTCCCCAATTGAAACTTTTACAGATAGACTATCTCAACTTCTAGACTTTCTAACTAGTAACCCTAAATTCTGTAAGTTGAAAATTGTTATCGGGGGTGACATAAACATTGATCCTAGAGTTAAAAGTTCTCAAACTGTGAAGTTTATTAATACTCTTAAGTCATATGACTGCTTTTGTTTGAATTTTCAACCCACTCGTGCGGAAGCGTGCTTGGATAACTTCATATCCAATCTTCATCCTGCCGCTTATACTTGTAGAACTGTCCAACCTCACCTCTCCGATCACCTTGGCCTGCTGCTGAGCCTTGAACTTCCAGCTACAGGTTCACAACCCCTTAATGCAGGTGGAAAAACAACCTACAGCTATAGGCTTTTTAATGATATAAATATTAATAGATTAAAGTGTAGGTTAAGTAAAATTAACTGGCCAGATATTTTTTCAGTAGCTGATGACCTTGAAAGTGTTTTTTATAACTTTCTACAGTTTTTGTCACTTAGCCTTGATGAATGTTGTCCTTTAGTCACCAAAACTATTTCTAGGCATAGGCCCGCCAAAAACTGGTATACCCCTTTCTTAAAAAAAATTAGGCTATTGCTAGATTTAAGTCACCAAAAAAGCAAAAATGACCCTAACCTGTTACATAATCATAAGAGAATCAAGAAGTTTTATAAAGATCAGATTGATATTGCAAAAAGGAATGCCAATGACAAATACATAATAGAATCACATAATCCAAGTAAAGCAGCTTGGAATGTCATTAATGCTGAAACTAGGCGTACTGTAAAGGGCAAATGTCAGTCCGAACTTCCTTTTTCTGCTGATGACTTCAATAACTATTTTGTTAATATATGTAATAATGAAAATAGTATTAATGACAATGTAAATACAGCTAGTGCCATAGAGATATTAAAATCAACTATCAGGAAGCCTGAGGTATTGCCTTTTAAGTGGAGCTATGTTAACCCTGTTGATATTTGTAATACTATCTGTAAGCTAAGTAACTCAAAGTCTGAGGACGTTTTTGGTCTATCCAACTTTGTTTTAAAGAAAGTTACACAGGAAATTGTGTACCCCTTGACAATTCTTATTAATTGGATGCTCAATGTTGGTGTCTATCCTAGATGTTTAAAGACTACTGTAACTGTGCCTATATACAAAAAAGGTGATAAGTTGAATGTTAATAACTACCGTCCAATTGCTCTAGTACCTGTTGTGTCCAAGATAGTAGAAAGCATTATCAAATTACAGGTTGAATATTACTTTGAACATAATTACTTACTTTCTTCTGAGCAATTTGGTTTTAGACATAACCTATCCACTGTTAAGGCTGTAGAAAACTTTGTCTCCTTTGTTATTAATGGCTTTGAAAACAGAGAAGAGATAAGTGCTTTGTTGTTGGACCTTAGTAAAGCGTTTGACATTGTACCTCACTCAGAACTTATTGAAAAGCTTAACCATTATGGACTTGAAGATGTTGAACTATCTCTTTTTAGTTCTTATTTGTCTGATAGGTACCAGTTTGTCAAACTAAGTGACCAGAGATCTGATCTCAAGATGGTGACAAGGGGGGTTCCCCAGGGCTCTGTCCTGGGCCCCTTCTTGTTCGTCGTCTTCATTAATGACCTTCCAAAATTCTTACCCAACAAAAGCATCTTATATGCTGACGACACTACCTTGATGTGTTCTAGTAAACTTCCAGAGCTCAATTTTGTAATGATGGACTATATGAAAGAGAGATCCTACCTTTGGTTTACTGCAAATAATCTAAGAGTTAATGAAGATAAGTCGGAGGATATAATTTTTAGCCTAGGTGTTAACTCTGTTAATAAGTCTGTTAAGTTATTGGGTCTTCATCTTGACTCAAAGCTCACTTGGAGAGCACATACTGATATTTTATGTACTCGCCTATGTAGAGTTATCTTTTTACTTAAGAAACTCAAACTTTGCACTAGTCCTAATTTAGTTTTAGAAGCCTATTTTTCTCTTTTCCATTCTCACCTTCTGTACGGCGCCCTTTTGGGGTGGTTCTAGTGGTGCTAAAGAGGTTTTCCTGTGCCAAAAGAAGGCTGTGCGTACAATTTTTAATATTAGTTATAAGGACTCTTGTAAACCATACTTTATAGAATACGATATACTTACGTTTCCTTCCATTTTTATCTTACAGATTTTAATGTATATAAAAGGAAACTTAGAATTATTTGATTTAAGAAGCTCAGTCCACAATCATTACACTAGAAACCAACAATCAATTGATCAAAAGTTTGCTAGGCTATCTAAAACGCACTGTACACATCTTTATTTGGGCATAAAACTGTTTAATAAGTTACCATTAGTAGTAAGAGACATTTCTTGTAAAGATTTTAAGAAGTCTGTGACTAAATGGTTAGAAGGGAAAGCTTTTTATTCTGTAGAAGAATTTTATTCCTGTAGTTTAAGTGATTGTATTTTTAACTGATTGTTGTTTTTTTTTTTTCATGTAATCTGTGCACTGTGGTTTTATGTGTCATGTACCAAATGATTTTATGAGCTGTATTGTTTCGAGTCATTTTAAATGTATGTGTTCATTGGTGTAAAATATGCTCTGAGAAATTTAAATTTATAACCTTTATTATTACTACTCTGACGTTGTCAATACATTGATATGTGGGATGACAATAAAGATTCTTGATTCTTGACATACAGACACAACTGCCATGGGTGGGTCCAATCCTGTATGTCGCCTGTCTGGCTCTACCATTCTGTGATTGTGAGAAATTACACATGAACACATTCTGTTGTCGCTGGTAACAATTCATCCACGTATATTATCTAGCTGGTGGCCAAATACACCAACAATACTTACATCAATTCAATACTAATGTACTCAAGATTAATATTTTATTTAATGTACTTAATGCTATTATATAGCCAGCTTAAAATGTGTAATTTGTTTTTATCTAACAGATAATGTTTAATCAATGAATTATAGTTACAGATTTTTTTTATGTTGTAGAAACAATACGTAGACATTTGTTTTTTAGTTTACAATTTTTTTTAACTGATAAAATTACACACATTTATATTTATTAATTCTACCTCAGTGTTATATAATTTTTTAAGGTCAGAGTTACCCAGGCATAGTAAATGTGTTTATCCTTAAATAGATATGAATTATGTATTTTTTACTGCATCCGTAGCCTATTCATGTTTATCACTTGTCTTAAATAATAAACCATGCAAAATAACTGTAGTCATAATAATTTGCTTCCTATTCATAATTAGTTTATTAATCTTTATTTTTCTCAATGTTGCTAAGCTATTTATGACAAAATATTTGTCTTAACAGAAATAAATTATTGTTTACCAAACTACAATAACTTTATAACGTTATGAATGAAATTTGTTTAATTACAAACTTTATAACATTATGAAATAAAATGTGTACAGTAACTAGTTCATATTCTTGTTCACACAATTTATCTGATTATGTAATAGTATTAATCCCAGACATTATAATCTTGTTTAAAAAGCACACAGAAGAATATTTATCCTGTTTTCAATAGAGAGTGTGCAAATTGTGTGGAAATTCCCGCTCTGGATTGTTGCGTAAGGACAGCAGTATGAACAAAACGTCTCTATTGGCAACACACAACAAGCAAATCGGACAGGCTGACAAGCGTTCAGATTTGAAGAGAGGGGTAAGGTGAGGAGAGAAACAGCAGAGTGGGGAGCCTTGAAATACGCACACACACATTAACGAGCCTCCAACAGCTCCAGTTAATGTGACAGTGATAAAATCTATTGGAATTCAGCTGTCCCTAATGCCGGCTGCACCACCTTCAGCCAGGTAATCCCTTCGAGAAGTGTGTTAGGAATGATCTACAATGATATGGTCCATTGTTTGGACAGACTTCTCACAACCGCACTACTCGATTCCCATTCATGTCTGTAGTAGTTACATATGCCCACCTTCAAAAAACGAAGGTCCAGGTCTTCCACTCCTGGAGCTTCAACGCTGACTGCGCTGAGAACCTATGAGCTTTTCAAAATTTACAAAAACATGTTTGTTTCATCAAGTTAAAACACACTCCCTCTCACAAGAGTTTTTCTTCCCACTAATTACTTTAATTATTTAAAGGAGAAAAAACATCTGTCACATGAGGAGTTGTTGCTGATGGATAGAATTGTTGTTCATATATAGTTCTTTTGTTTATTATGTTCATAACAAATGATGTATAGTGAACGAAACAATATTTATTTATTAATGCAACAACACCTCAACTGACAAAATTCAATCAGGATGAATGGCATCCAAATACCCTTAATCACTTTTACCCGTCAAGCCACGTTTCAACAAGGCCAGTAGGCGGGGAGGTAACTTCCCTGCAGGTAATCTGCATCATGTATACAGCTCAAATGAGGTGGCAAATCGATATGCATTAGAAGTGAACAATGAGAAGTTTCTTGGATTGACGAGTAAGTCAGAGAGTGTTTTCAGTTTACAGAGTATTGAGAGGGGGTTATTTATTGTGAAAGTTGCTGATATTTTGTATTCTTTAGTAAATACTATTGCAATGGCACCACGTTGGACTGAAGAGATGACTATCGATTTTTTGGAACTATATAAGGACAAGCCTTGTTTATGGGACCAGTAATCTACTTTGTACAAAAATAAGAATTTATGAGAAAATGCAACTTTCATACCACTTTAGGAAACCATTGAAGTTGCATTCTCTGCCGTCTTTACACACTACTTGTATCGTTCATTATAATTTCTCTTGTGAACAGAGCACAGTCAATTTGCCATGCAGGATACCTGAGGTAGACTACCTGCCCGCCTACTGGCCTTGTGTAAAAGCTGTTATATAGCCTCAAAACATATACATAACACCAAATTTAAAAAGTTGCAAATTTTTAACCTACGTAATTGTTTTGTGTTTAGTGACATATCTTCTTTAGCAAAGTTGACAATTTTTGTCAATCACTTAACAAAAATCATGCTTATGATAAAGATATATAGTTACCTCTTGGTGTAATATCTCTATTTTTTCCTCAACTCGCTTGAGTTCCTGATCCAATTCCTCCTCCATGCGTTCAATGCTATCATCAGTAGAATACTGTGATGGGTCTATATGCATGTGCCTTACTGGAGAGGGTGGCTTCAATGTCTAATATAAAAACATAACAAATAATAATATATTAGAACTGTCAAAACAATTTACATTTTAATTTTAACCATTCATTAAGTCTTTAGGGGCCAATCAGTCTATGATCCCTGGATGAGAATAAGATATTATTTAGATCACTTAAATTATGTTTTTTGAAAATAATTTCATCCTTAGCAGAATATTTGAGTTGATGGAAGCCTCATAAGTATGAAGAATAAACAGGCGTTCCTTTATGTATCCTTTATGTGCATCAAAATTATATTAGATCGGCTTATTTTGCTTACTTTCAGTCAATATTTAGATATGGAATAATCTTTTATGGGAATTGCAGTAGGATAGAGGAAATCTTACTTCTGCAGAAAAGGGCTATAAGAGCAATCTCGAATGTAGGTCCTATAGAACATTGTAAACCCTTATTTGTTAAATTGAATATTCTAACTGTCATAAATATTTACATCTTTGATTTGATTTTATATGTTTTAAGAACTCCTGGTATAATTAAAAAAAGTGCTCATCAGTATAAAACTAGGATTAAAGATCAAGCTACTATTAATTTTGTTAGATTACATAAAACTTCAAACAGCCATAATATAGTTTCACTTAGAGTTTACAATAAATTAATCAACTTGATTGACAAGTATTCAGAAAAATCTTTCTGTAATAAATTTTTTAACTGGCTCCTGAAGAACCCATTTTATTCTATTGACGAATTTTTTAATATTCCTAATATTGATTTTTGATTCATTCCACTTAATAAACTTATATAATTAGCTCCTAAAGCAGCCTTTTCATTTAATCAACTTTTTATTTATACCTATTTTTTATTTAATTAATTAAATAAACTGTAAAGGTATGTAATTGCTCATAATCAATTAACTATTTATTATTATTATTTCTATCTATTCATGTTTTGAATTTATATTCTTAAGAATCTATTGACTAGCATATATGTGCTGTACATATGACTTTGTCAATGCTATAATAGTTGTATGACAAATAAATGGAATTTGAATTTGTATATGCCTAGTAAAAAACATAAGTGGTATGGTATAAAAAATTTGAATGTTGTGATAGTGTTATTATGTTCACCATACTGAATTATAAAGGCGACACAGAATGACCAACCTTTAATAATAAAAGTTATTTTAAAGGTAATGGAAAATGCAAAGCTACTAGACAAAGGACACATATATTCACATTGTTTGATGATATATTCGAATTTCCATATGGCCTTTTTAACCTAATGCAGATCAAATTTTGAAGAAGATATGTCAAAACCTATGTTATATACTTCTGTCTAATGAGGACACTTAACAATAAATTCTTTTCAACATTCCAATAATTTTGTTTATTCACGATGCCTTTTGTTATTTAAAATATAATCATCTTACTGCTACAAAGACCAAAAAAAGCCTCTTCAAATAAAAAAAAATTATTGGAATGTCGTAGATTTTATTTTGAAATTTTACTCTATAACTACAGTGTTCTACTTGGATTTTGATAGATTTCTAAATATGCTACACAAAACTAGGAATGATAATAGTTAGTAGGAAATCAATACATTTGCCACCATAAAATAAAGAATAAAGCCATAGTTGAGGTTAAAAAACTTAATGGCTAGGATAATAGGGTTCTCAAACGGAACTACAATGCAGCTAGGACATAGCTGAACAAAAATATGAAAATAAACTTACATTAAAATGTCAAAGTAACATGCCATGTAATAAACTAAAATATTATTAATTTATATTTAAAGAAAAATAATTCATTTAATAATACATATAGTATTTCCAAATTCAATACAGTTGCATGCTGGATGGAAACAAAGTGAATAAGTCAATTATATATTCAAAAACATTTATATTGGGGCCTACTGAAAGCACTGGTGCCAGAGAGATTTAATGAATACTGGAAGTGAGATCTATAGAAAACCACTCTTTCACCACTGACGTTTCATTTGAAAATTGTTATGGAAACTAGGTAGGCTACATTCTGTAATCATATCACCATCATCAGCAGCAGTGGCCATGTTTGGTTTAATAAAGACTAACAAATCAAGTGTAGATTGATTAAATTAAATCATCATTTCTTATTAAATTAACATTAACACAACTAATAATAATGTAAACAATCAAACAAACTTGTACACTTCATCACTGTATGTGAAATAAGGCAGTAATCTGATTTGCACACTCAGGATTAAAGCAAGGAAGATGAATAAAACAAGTATACAACTTTATTCAAATCTTGACTTACAATGGACTTAAGTAATCATTTTACCATATTTTGCTGTCTCCTATAAAAACTGACGGTGTGCAGCAGGGGGTGCTTTGATTCTGCATGGCTGCTACATTGGTAGATCTTAAGTGTAAGATTGTCAAAACAAACAAATAATGTAATACAACATGGATCTTATCTCGTAACATTATCTGTTTAGTTAGGAGGCTTAAACATATTTTTTACAACAAACGCAATATCTTCCGAGTCTTTTGACATAAAATATTAAAAACCTAGTAGGTGTTACCGTAAGTAACTCACATATATATCACTTAAATTTGGTGCCCATAAAATATTCTGTTTCATGACGGTGGCCGTTTCAATTATTTAACATTAAATATCTAATAAAATGCAAATTAAAAATAATGTAAAAAAACAAAAGTTGTGCTTGATTTAAAGCCAAAAAAATAATGTGTCATTTATTATCATACTATAGAGGATAACAAAGAAAATTTTTTAAATATAGTTAAAACTTAATATAGTAATTTTAATTTGAAACTCCATTGCCCTTTGCTGTTTCAGATAGCTTGTTAGCATTCTCATAATTAATCGTTGTTCAAAACGGCGTCCTGAACTTCATTGCATAGTGTAAAGCGTTGTAAGCATGATTCTTGAATCTTCTAAAAAAACATCGCTCTCTTGAATGGTTGCAGCAGCTTCAAGAATTCTTGCTACTACGTCCATTTTGTCTATTAAGGGAGTTGCATAAACCAAATGTTTCATCTGTCTCCACAAAAAGAAATCTATGGAAGTTGGATCTGGGGTTCGTGGAGGTCACGGGACAGGACCTCCACGTCCAATTCAACAATTTCTATACTCCACATCCAAGTAGTCTCTGATAATATTTGGGAAATGGGCTGGCACTCCGTCATGTTGAAACCAAATTCATTGTCTCGGATTAAGTAGTAAATTTTCTAAGAATTCAGGAAAAACATCTCTTAAAATACAAGATAAGTTAGTCCATTTGGTAATATGTATGTATCAATGAGATATCCACCAACTATTCCAACCTATATGTTCACAGAGAATTTTCTTTGAAATTTGCGTTCAAAGAATAAATGGTTGTTACGGGCACTAAATATCCCTTCTCATGTGAACAAAGCTTCATCAGTAAATAAACCTTTCTTTAAAAAATTTGTGAATCAATAACTTTGTGGAGAACTATTGGGGAAACCGGGCACATTCCATCCTCAGTGCATAATCACAAGGTTCTAAGTCTTGGACATTTGCTTTTTAAATGGATGCAAATTATTTTCGTGCAATACCTTCAACAAAGTACTTTTACCAGCATTAAGGCGAGGAGCAATACCTCGAACACTAATGGAGGGATTTTCTTGTAAATATTATAAACAGTTGAGGTTTTATTGTAAATAATTATCATACTGTGGTTCTATTGTATTGTTTGTTTTTTGTGATTATGTTCATGACCTGTCCTATAACATTTTGAATGTTTTATGGGATGAATAAAGCAATTTGACATTGATAATTGTACTTCACTTAACACCTGTTCTCAAAGTCAACGGTACGTAGGGTTTTTACACGTTCCACAATGTTAGTTTTTAACTGCCCTGTTTCCTTCAGGCGGGTAAGAGCTGCACTAAAAACTTGGTAACATGGGGGCCGTCTATGAGGGAAACGCTCGGAATGCAATCTACTTGCTGGTCTTGAGTTGCCTTCAGAACATCCGTACATAAAATTAATGTCAGCACATTCTTCAAATGTAAAGTGAGTCATATTATAGAAATTGAAAACAACACTCAAACTAGATAAAAATAAATAACACTACCCTAATAACAGAAATAAAAAAGAAAACACTGTTTACTCTATTTATACTGACAGCAAAGAACACATAGTTGAATAGATATTTTCACAACAATGAGAAATTGTTTTTTAAATTAATAAATTTTTAAGAGCTATTTGAACGAAATCAGCTGTTTAATTTATTTTAAATCATATGTTTAACTGAAATCATATGTTTTGTTTGTGTTTAATTGTATTCAAATGAAATGAAATGAAAACTGCCTTTATTAAAGGAGTGAAGTTAGTACTGTAAAGTCCTAAATTTAAGCCTACAAAGTTAAACAATTAAATTTAGACAGGAATTACTGTTACAAGTTTTATCAATAATTTCATTTTATTTGTTGTCCTTTGGTGTATAATAATTGACACATATTTTTTACTTGAATTATGTACATTTTTTGTTTTGATATTTTTAAACAAAATGTGTAGTTTATTGAAAAGTTAATGTTAAATAATTTAAACAACTGTCATCTTGAAACGGAATATTTTATGGGCACCAAATTTAAGTGATATATGTGAGTTACTTACTGTAAAATACCTACCAAGTTTTAATACTTTATCTCAAAAGAATCAGAAGATATTGTGTTTTTTGTAAAATAAGAAATAGGCCTCCAGACAGATAATGGTACGAGATAAGATCCATGTTGTATTACATTATTTTGACCTTCTGACCAACGTAGTGAAGTATGATCACATGGTTGCAAGACACCCTGTATACTAAAAATTAAGAAAGGAACACATGCATTGCAGTTCTTAGATGCCAATTCACTGACATGTTCATTTATAAAAGGAGAGGAGGTATAAGATTTATCTGTTGATTGTAACCAATGTTAAATTTCACTATAGCGTAACTACTTAATCAGCAATGACAAACATTATTTTTGGCAATAATTTTGTTAATTTACTTTTTCAGATACAAAACGCCTTAAACAAAACCTATGTGATATTTAGCTTAGTGGAAGTATATTTTGCTATGAAATATACACATCATGAATTCAGAAAACAAATTTGTAATCAATTTTCTTATTACAATTCTGTTATTACGGTCTAAAAGTTAATGATTTTATTTATTAAAATCAACCAAAAGAGAGTAAGAGAAGAGAATTAAATAAAAATAAAAGCCAGGACCAGATTAAAAATTTAAAGAAATTGTCAATATAGAAAATAAACCAAATTCCATATGAAAATCTTAATTCAATCAATGACGATCTTTTACGATGACCCAACAAAAGCAAATAGGAAGATCAGAGAGATAAAATCAAATTTTAATTTCCACATTAAAAATGACTACATAGATTTTGATGAACATACAGATTTCACAAGAAGCATGCAAACAATACCATGCACCTCACACCTTATGTCACTATCAGTAGACTTAAACAAACCAATGTGAAAAAACTATTGTGAGCGCAACTCACGGATTCCACTGTTGTTTTGATAAAGTCCTTCTTATGTTCGAGGTCGAAGTCTGGGTAATGGGCGTAGACATCATGGCACACTTTCTTCATTGTAATCAGCTCCAGGTTTGCTCCGTCAAGCAGGCTCTTTACATATGTCTTGATCTCTTCATCCTGTGTAGAATCAACACTCAATCTCTGAGCCGAAGACCCACTCACTACTAGGTTGTTTAAACTTTCCCCTAAATTTTGATTATATACTTTTTGACCTCAATACTACTAATACAAAACAAAAAAAGAAAAGAATAACGGATGCCTGCTTAGTATGTTTATGGTATATTTTGTTAGTTAACCAATTATTAAAAACTAATTGGAATAAAAAGTACATAGGCTAATGTAGTAAACAGAAACCTTAAAACAACTGACAATAATATGACTTAACCCACCCCTACGCAAACAGTGTTATTGACCCACCCACCCACCCCTACACACATAGTGGTACGTCCCACCCGTCCACCCCTAGACATACAATGTCATTGATTTACCCACCCACCCCTAGACATACAATGTCATTGTACCTATTCTAGATAACCCACCCACCCACCCCTACACACATAGTGGTTCGTCCCACCCGTCCACCCCTAGACATACAATGTCATTGATTTACCCACCCACCCCTAGACATACAATGTCATTGTACCTATTCTAGATAACCCACCCGCCCACCCATACACGTACAGTGGTACTTACCCACCCGCCCACCCATACACGTAGAGTGGTACTGACACACCCGCCCGCCCTTACACGTACATTGGTACTGACCCACCCGCCTACCCATACACCTACAGTGGTAATGACCTACCCGCCCACCCATACACGTACAGTGGTAATGACCCACCCGCCCACTCATACACGTACGTATGATAAACTAACAGTAATCATTTCTGAGACAAGAGGAAGATTGGTTCCTCTTTTTGGAAAGAGAGCTGGTAGAGAAAACTAATTTCTCTCAGTTACTATTTCTCCTCATGGGGCTCTGGTTAAAAATGCAAGTTCTAAAATAATTTAAATCATACTGTATACATATATATTTTTTTTCCAAAACCTCAAAACTACTCCCCTAAGCAGAATAACAGTTGTACAAACACGACTTTAAGGGAGAATTATTGGCTTTGGCTCTAATATTTGAAAATCTTGTAACAAAAAACCATCCAATTGGTAAAAAGCATTAAAGAAACTGTCTGAATTCATCATTAGATCACCATTGTATCTGAATATCTAGCATCACAATTTGCTATAACAAAATTAATAAACCAGCTGTCTGAGCTGTAACGGAGGTGCCCAATCAGTTTAGAACTGCTATCGATTTATGACCTTATGGAGGCTACCTAGCACAAGTTCAATCAATACCTATCTAATTAAAGAAGTACTGTACATTAATTAATATTTAAACTGGTCAAATGTGTGAATTATAAAGCTTAACAAGTAGATTATTTTAATATACTTTGACTTCTACAACAAAACTGTACATTTCAATACCAAAATAAATAATAACTTAGCCTACTTTTTTTACAATTGGGAGGGCCATGTTTTAATACCTGATAACAGCCCCTCAGCCAAAAGGCTTATTGTGCGCCCTTCTTTACAGAACTTTAAACCTTATCTAATCCAAAATTCTTAGAGAACCTTGAGATTGCCTTGATGAGGTTTACTTGTGCTACACCTTGGCCACGTTCTGATCTAGCCCAAGGTGAACTTAGTTAACCCACAAAACGATTGAAACTCAAGACATATTAAATGATATATTTATTCATAGGACTGATAATTGCTGAAGGAAATATTGACACTTATTAAAAGAACAGAAAAGAAGTAGTTATTTTAAAAAGTGCATGTGCAAGATTGATCATAGAAAATGTCGATATGTGAACAAGATTTACGTCTGGGGTTCAGGAAAGGATCAAATGACCAATACATATACACTGTGTGTAGTGACACACCCTTATACATAACGTAGGGTGTCCCCTAATTAAAGAAACCTAGTAATTATTACTACTGATGTATAAAGATGTACATTAGTTATAATTCCTGGCACAGTGCCCTTTAACCTAACCTTAAATATAATTAATTACTTATAATAGATATGTAAGCAATCAATATTAAAACTTAAAATATAACATTGATTCATTAAACTAGATTATTCTGGTGTACTGCTAATACCTTCTACTCAATTGGGACAAAATAGTGTGAATAATAAGATAATAATTGTAGTACACATAGAAGAATTGTTTGACTTTAAGTGGGAGGGAGACTCAGTTGGTACACAATTCCCTTGCCAGTAAATATAAGGCATGACTCCAAACCAGTGTCCCTTTCAAACCATAGACGCAAAAATTTAGTTTTCATGGTTACAATTTAAGCAAAGCCACTGCATTAGTTCTTTTTTATTTTTGTTTTGTTGTTTTTCCTGTACATCATTATGCATTTTATAAATCTCATATTCCTCCAGCGTATCTAACTTATTACCCTTGTGACAAAAATGTAAAATTTCCAGGCCGTCGTTTATGTCATACATTGAATGGTTAAAATCAACAAGGTGTTGGGCAAAAGTAGACTTTTGTTTTCCAATTTTTGGAACTGGCCGGTGTTCATTATAGCGGGTTTCAAATGCCCGTCCTGTTTGACCTACGTATTTGCCGGGACAATCTTTACATGTTATCCTGTAGACCCCTGTTTTTTTGTGTTTTGTCACCTATTCTCTTATTAACAGACGAGATGTTTCTTAGTCTATTGGTAGTGCAAAACGCTAACTCAATACCATGTTTCTTAAGTTCTTTCTTTAGTCCATTTTGAATAGTGTGACTATACTCAACACAATCGTACTTCTTACCGGGAATTATGGGTCTGGCACCTTGTTTATTCTTACATTTATGTATTAATCTATCTACCATATCACATTTATAACACATAGCCGATGCTATGTGCTTAATTATCTGATATTCCTTGTTGTAGTTTTCAGGGCTCAAAGGTACCGACAACATTCTGTTAATCATTGAATGATAAGCCGCCATTTTTTGCGAATGTGGATGGTATGACGTGGCATGAATGGTTTGAACAGATGTTGTCGGTTTCCTAAATATATTGTAGTTAAAGACATTGTTATTTTTTGTTACTGTCAAATCGAGAAAATTAATGCTATTAGAATTCTCAGTCTCAAGAGTAAATTTTAGTTTTGCCGCTATGCTGTTCAAATAGTTTAAGAGCAAATTTAATTGTCTGTCGTTGCCATCAAACAAAACAATGGTATCATCCACATACCTGAAATACATAGAGATTCTGTTCTTGTATTTATTCTTTTCAGAAAAAATGTGGTTGTTTTCAATGTGGTTAAGATATATATCAGCCATTATACCAGACAATGGGGAGCCCATAGCGAGACCGTCATTCTGTATAAAATATTTACCATCGAATGAAAACTAATTCTGTCGCAATACCTGCTGCAGTAATTCCATTAGTTCATTAACTGCCTCAGGTTGTAAGTTTGAATTTTTATTCAAATTATCCCTAATTACATTCAGTGTCACATCAATAGATACATTTGTGTATAAATTTACTACGTCAAAGGAGGCTAAAGACTGATGCATTTTGTTTTTTTTTACCTTTAAATCTTTTGTTTCTTCAATGAAATCTGAACTCTTTCTTAAACTGTGGTTATTCTCTAACACGATATTATCTTTTAATAAACGTTCTAATCTTTTTGCTAACTTATAGGTGGGTGCACTTGTATAATCAACAAGCGGCCTGATTGGGACATTGTCTTTGTGTACCTTAGGTAGTCCACGTAAAACGGGGGGTGCCAGATTCATCATCTTTAAAGACTTTATTTCATTTTCTGTAAACAAAACTTTACTTTTATTGATAACTTTCTTAATTTTATTTTGGAAAGATTTGGTTGGATCCTTATTCATTTGAACAATATCATTGTTAGCAATAAAGTCATAAACCTTTTCATTGTAAGCCTTAGTGTACATAATTACAGTGGTGTTCCCCTTATCAGCCTTACACAAAATTGCGTCATTATCTAATAGTTTGGACTTTATACTCCTAAACACGTTAAATTCCTGTCTCTGTGATGGAGGTAAAACAGATCTGTTCTTAATGTCGTATTTCCTATTAAGTTTCCTAGATATAAGTAGCCTAGCTTCATTTCTATTGTCCTCATTTTCAATGCTTTTTACAGCCATTTCGGCGTTAATCAGTTCATTAAAAAGCCCCCTCTTTCCATGCATCGGTAGATTATGTTTGAACCCCTTATTAAGTAGTGCCATTTCCTCGTCACTAAATACTATGTCAGTTGTATTGATAGTATTAGGAAAGAATTCAAAATCAAACATGACCGCTGTTTTCTTATCTTTTTGTGTGTTTACGAGTTTAGTCAGTTTGCGTCGTATAGTGGACTTCTTTATCCTCATTACCCTTGCGATGCCTGTTTCGACATGGCGTATCAGGTATTCAAGTTCAACATAATGGGCGGCGTTTGCCATTTCCAGATACTTTTTCATCAACAATGTATTCAATAAATGTTTCTTATAATATAAAGACTTAATCTCATTTTTAATCCATAGTTTCTGTGCTGTTACTTTTGTTTTTACAGCAGCATGAGATTTATTCTTTATATTTACGTGGACATAATTGGGTGTAACGTCATATTTTAGGCAGTCTTTATTAAAATTTATGTTCTGAACTGTGTTAGAAATTTTCAGTTTTATGTTTTTGTATTGCATGGCCAACTGTGCCTGACAGGCTGTAGAATTAAAATTCATGTTTATGGCCCCTGGACTATTATTTTGACAAACTAGGCTACTCTTACCTCCGTCAATAATCCAATATAAAACACTTTATTAAGCTGACATGTTTCGTTGCTATCACAACATTTTCAAAGCTTGCAACTCATCAATCACATAAAACTAAACATCAAAACACAGAACACACGGTGACACGAACATAAAGTACATTTAGATAGCGCTATCATCCCGACCCAGCACTGGTTGGTAGAAGACTGGCTGGAGTGTTACGTCAGATCGTCCGCCCTCCTGCCGTTATCACTAATATTATCAGCTCGGTGGCCAGCTGATTTTCCTGTTTGCAAAATTGTATTGAAGAGGGGGTGCGATTGGAACTGTAACTTCTCATTGAGGATATGTTGTTTTTCCTGTACATCATTATGCATTTTATAAATCTCATATTCCTCCAGCGTATCTAACTTATTACCCTTGTGACTAAAATGTAAAATTTCCAGGCCGTCGTTTATGTCATACATTGAATGGTTAAAATCAACAAGGTGTTGGGCAGTCAAATATTATGACACAACAATGCAGTTTACTGTGCACCTCTTCCACTACATCCTCAACCATTGCCAAGCAGCTAGCCATACTGATCTAATGCCGCACTAACATGGCTACTAAAATTGTTTTTCCCACAAAGTGTCTGGTGTGAAGTTTTATTCGATTCTTGCAAGCTGTAGGACTAAGCGCAACACAAATTCATTGAAGAATGTCACAAGTGTGGGGTAAAAACTTCATGAGCGACAGTTTAGTGTGTGAGTACTGCAGACAATTCAAAGAGACAGGTTAATGTTCATGACGAAGGAGGCCAGGGACGCAAGTCTGTCACAAACGAAGACCTCACTGATCAAACAGTTAAAGGCAATTGGAGGTTTACCATTAGCAAGTTGTCTGATAAATATATTGAAATTTCAAGATCACCCTTCTATTCTATTGTACAGTAGCCACAGAATATCTTGAGCTGTCGAAACCATTACTTTTCAAAGGCTTGGTGATTAGCGTAGGGGCCTGATTAGCTGTACTAGCCTGACATGCAGACGTTGGCTACCGCTGCTGATCGGCTGATTGGAGAGTGGAGTATCGCTGCCTTCTTTTTGTATCAAAAATATTTAAGTGCAATCATTTTGTTTATATTATTAATTGTTATGTATTTAATAACCTAGCCACAGATGTTATAATTGAAATATTAATTTAATTAGAACAGCTGTCTATATATAAATAAATTATATGTAATATTGTTCACAAAGTTATTCACAAGTATGTATTTCCTAATTACAGTTAAATTATGGACTACTTACAATAAAAAAATCAACATTACATAACCTACATTCTGTAAATCAACATTACATAACCTACATTCTGTAAATCAACATTACATAACCTACATTCTGTAAATCAACATTACATAACCTACATTCTGTAAATCAACATTACATAACCTACATTCTGTAAATCAACATTACATAACCTACATTCTGTAAATCAACATTACATAACCTACATTCTGTAAATCAACATTACATAACCTACATTCTGTAAATCAACATTACATAACCTACAT
>JAQJVL010002867.1:55000-78036 GCA_035578905.1 Stictocephala bisonia | reverse complement strand
TCACCTCAAGGTTATGAGATTGCCACAGCTTAGTTAAAACTAACTGTGATGCTGCCAGCTAATAGTTCTGCCAGCTAAAGATTAATAAAATATACAAATAAATATTGTATGAATGTGACTATAAAGAATTTTAGATACTGTAATCCAGCTGTAAGATGTCCGTTAAATCTTAATCCGTTAAATCTGTTAAATCGGGGTCCATTATATCGAGGGTTTACTATATTTTCCCTCCACTGTCTCATTCCACTTAAAAATTGTCATGGCAACTAGGTGCAACAGTAAGCCCCGCCCAATATGTCATTAGCAGCAGTGATCATTGATTGATTTGATTAACACTAAAGGATCAAGCTTACAACAATTATACTGAATCATTTACTATTCAAATAACAATAAATTTTAACAATAATATTATGAAAAATAATGTAATCAATTAATAGCAATTAAACAAAATTGTCAGTTCATTGCAGTTATTTTCCCAACTAAACACTGCAGGGGAAGTTAAATACTTGAAGGCGGAAGTTAGTCATTTTGGGATGTACAGCAGCTGAGCTCAGGAGCGATTACGCTAGGCTGCTAAAACCTCTACATGTGCTAGATATAACACACAGGTTCCGTCTTAGCATAATAAATTGTTGGGTTGTATGATTGGGCTGGACAGTCCTAGCACAGGTTCTGTCCAGCCCAATCATAATAAAATGTATCTTCAATACACATTTAAATCATTATTGTTTCATTATTACTAAAACATGATTCTCCTGCTATTTGTCTAGACGTTAGTTTTTTTTTTTTTTTTTTTTTTTTTTTTTTTTTCCTAGACCAGCAATTTGAATACTCAATATGGATATTCACTGTTGTCAATTCTTATTCAAAGATCTTCTCTTTTCAGTAAATTATTTACATTTTGTTTGTCAACTACAAAACTATCTGCCAGATCATATTAGAGGCGTTGGTAAGCTTGAACAGTTTAGGTGTGTGGTTAAGGATCATCTGTTTTGGGCCAAGTGGGATTGATTGATTTTACGGCAATGGTGAGAAAAATCAGCAATTAAAGTGCATAAAGAAGAAGCTACGAATAGTTTTATTTCTAAATTAGGTCTGTATACTTAATTTGTCTGTGGTAAGTGCAAAAATATGACCTATAAGTGATTTTAGAAAACTTGTATATGTATAATATAAAGGGTTTCCTTGAAGTAAGTCCAAAACTTAGGTTTTCTTGGGTTAAGATTAGAAACAGAATTCCTCTTAATATCAGCCACGATTTTACTATCTGTCTGTTTGTGTATTTTAATTTAATTTTTTTAATATGAAAACTGTTGAGGTTAAAAAAGCACAAACTTGAAATACAGGTTAAAAGTAGTATGGCCTTTTTATTAAGTAAGAACAATATTTAAAAATGGTAGCTCTTTAAATATTTTAACTGATAGTTACTGGACACCTTGGAAGCTTTCTGCAACTACAGAAAGGTTCTCTTCCTGCAACTACTGGAAGGTTCCCTTCCTGGAACTACTGGAAGGTATGACAACAAATATAATATATTACCAATTTAATTACAAATCCAAAGTATATAGCAAGAAGAGGAAACAACCAAGAGACTGGCTTATAAATAATTTTTAGAAGTCAACATGGTAACAATACCAATCAATAAACTTAGTTTTATTTCTCAACCATGACAAATGCTAGATATAAAATTGGTCTTAGTTAAAAATCTGATTCATTCCTTTCTGAGTTCCTTTGATCTGATAAATAACATCACTTACAAAAGAATCATCATTATATATGCAACTTTTCGTACATATATTCAATTAAACTAGTATAATGTGATAATTCACTTGTTTCTACTTATTTAGCCAATCAAATAAAATATTACTTATAGTAAAAATGGCTTGATTAACCCCAATTAAAACCCTAAAAAATAATTTTAAAAACAGTATCCTCTATTTGAGGTTTAGAGTTATGATAGAAGTGCCAAATATACTTCCATAAAATAATGGTTTTGATATTAATTTACTATGTATATTATATATTATACTATATATATTACTATACAAATGAATGACACATCATATAAATCTTGCTATTTGATGCATACTTTTATTAGATAACATCCTCTTACACTTGTACAGACAATCTATTCTATCAAACAAGAAGTACAGAACAACAACATTTTATCCGACCTCGGGTCAATAAATTATTTTTTTTTTCAAAAACATTATTTTTAGGCCCAACCTGTTACCTTAAGAAATTAAGTGAATAAACAGATTGCATTTATTTTCAAAAAGCCTTAAAAAGTGGCTTATGGATATTGACGATATCAGCATACTTACATCTATAGTTAGTTAATTACTTTTCTGAATCACATCTAATGTATGTACTTCTAGTAGTTTATTTAAGTAGGATTGTTTGTATTGTTTTAATTTTTTTTTTTTTTTTTTTTTATTATTACGAACATTGTTAGTTTATTGCTGCATTATTTTTAATAATTTCAAAATATTATTTTATTGAATTAATTTTTTATTTATGTATTTATTATTGGTATTTGGCAAACACTCTACAGTGGACGCTTAAGTTAAATGCATTAATAGAAGACTCACCAAAAGAGTCATTTATCTATTTCTTTATATGTTTAACAATTACCAGTTACTGGAAGTAGGTTATTGTTTTATTTTTCCAAGAAAATACTATTTTTGTTTGACTTGTAAGTAATTTTGGAAAATAAATGATTTATTATATCTTACTCTCTTTTTCTCTTACAAACACGCACACGCAATAACAAAAAACTTTCCGTTTTTTATTTACTCACTGAATCAGTAACTTAAATGTTTACCAAACTTAAGATAACCTATAAAGTTGAATTTTTTCTTCAGTTAAGACTCTTGAATGCCTCTATAGGACAGAAAATTCGCAGATTATACAGATAATAGGACCAAATCTGTCATTCAGTATATTCCCATTATACCATAACTACATATTAATATATTAAAATATAAATGTTTTACATTAATATTGAGAAAGCAGATATATATTATAATTTTTACTTGGGGAAATTAACGTAAAAATCAGTATCAAACAGTATTTTTAACATTGGTTTTTTTTTCAATTCATAACTATTTAGTATATTTTGTTGTTAAAGTAAATTCTTAAGTTTAGCAAATTCTATACTATTTATTTTGTCTAGTTCAATTTATTTATCCTAAATTGAAAGTACAAACACAAAATTCACATAATGATTTTAAATCGACATAACAGAGATATTAATTGTGTGATGAAATCAAATGAAAGGAAATTTTACTACTCCAAAATGAATATTTTTATTTCTAAAAGCACAAAACATCATAAGCGACGTTTGCCTATATATGTCATATTCTTCTTTTGTAAATTATACATAAAATATTGCCTGTTTGATTGTATTATTTATACATATTATATTGGGTTATTAAATGAGAAGAATCTTTTTTTAAAGATATTATAATTTAAATTCTATAAATCTTAAGTTTTACTAAACGTTTGGCTACAAATTGTTTATTTTACTGTACATTACTATTTAAAAACTGACTGTTATTATACTAATACATAACCAAAAGTCTCAAAGCAATCAGTATTTTTACTAGATTATACATATAAAAGAAGAGCATCATACAATGAAAAAGAAATTGTGCCACTGATAATTTGGCGTTTTGTTGCTAGAAAAACAAATGAAGAATAATACAGATAACAAGAAGTTAATTTGATAAAAGAATATTTACTTAAACTTTTCAATAACTTAGTAAGACATAAAGATAGTAGTAGCTTTAAACAAACTGTAACAATATAATAAATAAATATCATTTTATACTAAATCATTATGGTAAGAGTAAAAATTATGCATTACATATTTTTAATTTAAATTACAGTATAAATGGAAGTAACATTGTTGCACTTAAATCTAGAAAAAAGAGAAAAAAACAGTACCTAGATTAGGCTTTTCAATTTGCGTTATATTAAGAATTTAAATTATCTTCAAGTTCAAGACAGTTCAAAAGGTTGACAAATAAATATGCCAAACATTTAATTTAAATAATTCCCAACTTAATTGTGTCCATTCTAAGACTGAGTCCATTGTTCCTCATGTCCATTCTTCACATTCACCTACAAAATGATGAAGGAGGAGAGAATATCCTTCCCAAAACCTCTAGCCATTCCATCCTGCAGTATAATGTGCTACTTTTCCCCATCCAACATGGGTGCCAGTGAATGACAACAAGTAAAGGATCTTATTATTGTTTATAATACCAGTGAAGTCATGGGATTAGACTATCACACTTCCCATATTTTTGGGACATTCATAGACCAAGCCAAATCATTCTTAGTCCTAAGTGCTTTCTTAGAACTAAGTGCTACTATTACTCTAAACGTCCCCCTTTTTTGAAGAGGCAGTTTTTGGACAAGTCTCTGAAGATGTTGATGAGCAATCACTCTCCTCAGGCATAAAATCGCTATCGGGGAAGCCAAAAGCAGATAACCATTATCACCTTGACTAAGCATGACACTAAATTCCCTCGGATCAATCTACTTCATAGAAGATAGGCTGCCTCAACCTTCAAATCTAAAAATATCAACTTGGACTTTCAAAAGCCATAATCAAAGAACAGATTTCATATCAGATGGAATCTAATGCAAACTAGTTTACAGTAAAACCACCAATAATTTAAGAACTTGGATCTTAATTAGACCAAGGATTAGGCAAGGAACAACAGTATCTATCAGTTATAGAATTTTGTTGCAGAAACTTGACACCAGTTTAAATATACTTGAGTATCAGGTGATAAAAGGAGAACTTTGACCTCCGCACTGTGACACAATACACCATTCACAACCCAGAAAATGTAAAATGCTTGCAGACAGACATCAGGTTGGGCAGCACCTTGTTATTGACAGTGTGATACAAATTGTTATCATGAAATATGGAGCAGCAGTGACACTCGACAGAAAGGGCAAGTTCTTGTTCCCTTCATATTGTTATTTCGTTGTTTTCATTGTTATTTCCAATATGTAAGTGGAGGCATTTAATATGTATATTGAATTTATTTACTAGTATGTGCGTCAGATACTTTTTTTTTTAAATTTGTGTGTGTTTAGCCAACATAATACTGAGAGTTCACTATGTCCATTTATTATAGTATATGATTAATGTAAGTAAATATTCTAATGGCTAGTGAATTCTGTTTGAGTTTTGAAACATTTAACTTATCTTTCTTATTTTGTTTACTTATTCACTAAAATTAACTCTACTTTAATTCATAATATTTTAATAGAAAAATAGGACAGTTTTAGGAATATACTTTAGTTTAAGCTTACACCAGAACTGAGAGAAAACAAATACCATGCATTTAGTCAAAAGTTTGTAACAGGTCCACCAAATTGATAGGCAAATTAATTAATTTAGATAAATAATAAATTATTATATAAAGAAAAGGAATATATTTAATTAAAATAGATAGAGAAGTTTCAAATCATATCAGAGAATTGTCGTGTGGAAAATACCCTTGGGACAGACGAGGCTCCAGAAATAAATCACAGTAAACAAAACTCTTTGTTCAAAACAGGATGGGGGGCCGTTTCCAAGAATTACAGTCGTAAACATTTGGGAATATTTGAGGACAAGCATCGACACGTCGGTTGGGAATATTCCACTGAACCCCACCATGTCACAAGTGACTGATGCGCAGTAAAATAACTCAGATGACGAATTTTGACAAGAACCAATCAGAACGGGACATAATGATTCCCAAATTTGCCATAGGTTGCAGCAGCTGTCAAAACAGCTACCTCGTGATATAACCAGAAGGTTCATAGTCGCGTACCCAAAAGAAAAAAGGCGGGAATCCGACTTCAACGGTTGAGGAGTGTTCCTCGCCCCATTTGGCAAATACTTCTAGATCGACGAGGATCGTCCTCTACTGACACCACCGGCCCCGGGCTACGTTTACGGAGAATGTGTTGAAACACTTGTGCGTTTTAAATGTGCTAACCAAAAGTTGTTTGCTATGAAATAAAGTTTATATTACATTAAATTTCCGTTTCGTTGAAGAAAAGATAGGACATGAGATGGATCTCATCATCATCCATAGTGATATAACTCAGATAAGTTGTTAGAATAAATTTTTGATTAAAAGAAAAGTTAATAATGATTTTGTAAATCAAACTTAAATGATTTATTTAACTTAAAAAGCAATTATCTAGTTTTAGATAATACAATTTTCAATCTTATTTATTGTATTGCAAATACTAATGAGTAACGTAATGATTTTGAATAATGTAAAATAAATTAAATTTCTTAAAGTAAAATTTGTTTGTGTACTATATAACTCCACCGATTTACCTGTTTCAGACTCTGAGATCTATTTAAGAGCAATCATGCAATAATTTAATGAGTTTCATTAAATTAAATAAATAATTTTAATAAAAGTAACAACCTCATAAAGGTACAAGGTTACAGATTGGCGCCCAACGACGTGGAGCTATATAGTACAAATATTAGATTTTAATTTATAAAAAAATATTTGAAACAAAGAATACATAAATGAAAAGGGTAATAGGCTAGGCTATATAATAAGAATAATGAAATAAAAAATATTTTAATATAGGCCTATCTGATTTAAACTCAAAATTTAAGAGAAAGAATTATAATAACTTTATACTTTGTACTTGATTAAAATTTGCAAATAACAATGGCAAATATAGACATTGTGGAGGACACGCAGGTGGACTCCGATGACTCTGATGTGTCTTTGAGCATAGTTAGGGAATCTAACTTAAATAAAAATAAAGATAAATCTGATGAAGTTAGGCCAGAATTAAATAGAGAAGACACACTGTCCAGTATAATGGACATGCTAGTGAAAATAAATGTAAACATAGTAGATATGAATACTAAACAAAATAATTTTGAGACTAAACTCAATGACATAAATGTGAACATAGTAGATATGAATACTAGACAAAATAATTTTGAGACTAAACTCAATGACATAAATGTGAACATGGTAGATATGAACACTAAACAAGAGAATTTTGAAACTAAACTAAATAGTATGAATACTAAATTTGACAAGATTAATACTGATATGGTAGAGATGAATAGAAAAAATAATGTGAAACTAGATGAGCTTAAGAAAGATATAAATAAGAGAATAGATCAACTTGAAAGTAAGTTAGACAAACAGATAAAAGAGGTAAAAGTAGATGTTAATAAAGATGGTGAATCAAAGAAAGATAGTGATGTAGATGAAATAAATGAAGTTAATAATGAAGGTAGACAAGAACCTATAAAAATAAATAATGCTAAAGATAGGCTATTATCAAATAAATCAGATGTGCTGATAGAAGCAAATAGTGACATTAACACTAAACTAGAGGAGATTAATGTTAAATTAGGTGATACTAATGTTAAAATAGATGAAACAAATGGAGTAGAGAATAAAGATAGGCAGGAACCTATAGGAATAAATAATGCTGAGGAGAGGGTGTTAACAGACAAAATAAACGTGCTGTTAGGAGTAAATAAGGACATAAATACCAAACTAGAGCAGATTACTGTTAGGCTATGGGGACCAAATAGTAAGATGAAAGAAATGAATAGTAATGAGATGAACTTAAATGATGAAGATAATATGAAAGTAGATTTGATACTAAAAATAACTAATGAAATAAATGCCAAACTTGATGAAATAAATGTCAGGTAAGACGGAAAAAATGTTGATGAGATAAAAGAAGTAAATAATGGGGTCAATAAAACTAAAAAGGTAAATGCAGACTTTGTTGAGCACGAGCTAGATGAATACTTAGAAGAAAATGCAACACTAACTGAGATAGGCTATGAATTAAATAGTAAAATGAGTAGGCCTAAAATAAATGATGAAATAGAAAACCAGGTAGGGTATCTAAACACAGTGTTGGACAACAAAATAGAACAAATAAACAAAACCCTAGCATTTAGTAACTTTAACTTTGAAAGTGTAGTAAATGACTTCATATGTAAAGAAAGTGAAAAACTAAAAACAATCAGAAGCAGGCTAGAGGAGCTAAATGAGTTCTTTGAATTTGAAATGGATCTAGTAAATAAATATTGGGGCATAAATAAACAAAGAGAAGTTGAAAATATAGTAATGGGGGGTGAAAACTTTGATGTAAACATAGATGACTTTGTAAACTATGTGATGAGATACTATAACATCTCATGCTTCTCAAACTTTAAATATAAAAAGAAAAAATTTAAACCAGTGCTCTCGGATAACTACATTTGTTCAGAAAACTAAACCATAAACCTAGCTATTCACTGAAACATACTTAGAGACTATAATAATAAACAGCAATTGAAACAAGGTAACTTTAATGATAAAGGGGGTTATATAAAAATAATTAAAGGAAGTGTAGAGAAAATTATTAAATGAGGAAATACTTAAATGATATCACAATAATAAATAAATGATAGTTTAAAAGAAAAATAAACTGAGGGGTAATTATGTAAGAGAAAAATGCTTAAAGAGGTCATTTAATAATAAACAAATAGTAGGCCTAGTTGAAGGATTTTAATATTGATAACAATATGAGATTTATGTGAGTAAAAGATTTAAATAAAACATAACAACATAATGTCCATGTGAGATTATAATGATAAAAGAATATTCTTTATAATACTGTGTTATTGTAACTTGTTTATACTTAGATTGAAATAACTCAATGAATGCAGCATTGAAATAATATGATAATTATGTGAGCCTCAGATGATTTAAAAGGATTTTTGAAATATTTTGTTAATACAACCTGTCTATGTCTATACTTTGAATACAACATTGGTAGAATGGGCCATAGAATGGGCCATATATGTTAGACTAAAGGTTATTAAGATTTAAAAAAAAAAAAAACACTTTGTAGTTACAAACTGTTTATGTTTATAATGAATATTACTCAGACAACAAAATGATATGATTCAAGATTATGTTTAACAAATATGATTTGAGGAGATTTTTTGAGAAGCATTTTGTTGCAATAACTTGTTTGTGTTTATATTGAAAATAATCAGATGAATGATTCCAATGTTGAATATAATGATTGATTTAAAATGAAATAGATAAGATATCTTATAATACCATGTATGATAACTTGTTCATGCTGACAATGAATATGAATTAAAGATACACACTAGGTGTAGTCTTGTGAAACCTATATGACATGATTCAAAGATGTGTTTGAATAAAATAATGAAAGGAGATTCTTTATAATGTTGTATTATTGTAAGTTATATATGATAATGTTATTATGACTAAATAATGTACTTTGAATATACTACTGTATGTAATTTGTGAAAATTAAATGATTTTCAATCATTTAAAGAATTCCATGAAGGGAGAACAGCCAGTAGTTAATAGCAGTACGATTCAATTTTAATCACAACTAGTCACTTTCCAAATTCTAAATAATTTAACGCCAAGTACTCTATTAACCACACAATGGCAAAGTATATCAGTTTCAGGTATCCGTTAACCTTGGCAATAGCGCCTAAAAACAAAAGCTTACAGTGATCTGTAGCATGGCAAACCCCACTTACAAAAGTCATGTTACAGACAACAATAGATTAGTAATTTTGAAATATAACATTGTAAAAGTAGATTGAGACATTGTAGATGTGTTCTTATAATTTTGGTAGTATACTACTGTGCTAACATTGATGTAAACAATGAGTGATAAAAATCACAAATTAATATGATCACAATGTAATGACAATGTTTAATGGTAATTTATTGCAAATAATTTTTATTTTTGTCAATGATGCAAGAATAATGATAGAAATAATAATTTGATATGAATGAAAAATAATAGTAAATATGATTCATTTTTACAATATCAGAAATGAACAAACAGTAATAATTTATTGGAAACCTTATAAACATAATAATGACAACTAACTTTAAATATGTCAATTTAAAATATGTCAAAGCAACATTAGTAAATGTACAAATAACTTAAAACTCTGTGCACAAATAATGTGTGTATAAAGATAAAAGATGATTAAACATGAGTGTGTTTAAATATTTGTAAACAGTTTTTCAATTCAGTTGACAACATATGGAATTAAAACCATTGTAAGAATTAGCAGTCAGTAATTAAATTATGCTGTATATATTATATAATAGAAAAGTAATTAAAGTAATAGGTTCAGGTAGAATGACATTGCCATGAAAATAATTGATGCTGTGTGGACACTACGAACAATAGTGAAACAACCATCAGGTATAATGATATTGCAGTAAAGCCAGTGACAACAAGGGACATTTTGGAAAAAGTGGACATGCATGGACACAAGTGACAGCTGTACCACAGATAGGGGGGTCCAGAGTAAGCGACGACACTACCTTGCCAGACCCGTGACGCAGTGGAGACGCCCAGGGACACACCGAGTGATGAGTCAACCCACTGACATGGCCCAGTCAACTGTCTGCATTCCGGCACTCCAGTCCCTCAAGACCAACAACTTGATAGAGCAGCCATTATGGACACATGAGTCAACCTTTGTGTCACCTATCTTTATTTGACTTTCAAAACCCACGGGTGTAAAACAGACATAGTTGGTGTTTGATTGTACATTCATTACAATCTTTTTAATCTACAAGACTCTTAGTTTTGTGAACCAGCCATTATCAGAACGTAACTCTGGTTTTTCAATATTTTAAATTTAAAACAAAAACAAGTGCAAACTAGTGTAAAACTTTACACTTGGACCGCATCCAGTTTTATAAAAGTGAGTGACTGTTTTTAAGCTTTTGTCAAAATAAGCAACAACTTCTGAAGAAAACCAATATTCTACAAGAAACACTTACAATGTTCCAGAACCCTGGTCCATACTTGAACACCAAAGCATTGTGAATGAACTATCCCGGAAGCACACGCAGTGACATTAGACCCCGCTGACACAGCAACAAAATGGCAATATGTTTCAAAATAATATTTAAAAAATAAAATATTATGCAAATATGTAAGAAAAGGTAATAGAAATTTAACAAATAATGTGTAACAAATAAATAATAACACAAAAGTAAAATAATTTATAAATAATGAATTTTTAACAATGAAAAAACAACAATGGTATTGATTGACAATTTCATTATATTCTTGAATAATATATAATATACAAATAATAATTGACAATCTTGTGAAATGATGGAAATCTTCTTTGTGATTAATTACAAAATGACTGATAATAATAATAACTTGCATCAATGACAGACTAATGTAATATATCTGTTGTTCATTAGTAAAGAATAATTCAAGCCATTCTTATATAAATGTAAGAGTTGATAAGCTATTGATTGAAATTACTAATGATTATGTAAAGAATTTGGTAATTAATGGTGTACGACTTTAAGAATTGATCATTTGTTGAATGATAAATAATATGTAAAAAGTTTTAATGGATCTTTGGTTTATTGATCAAGGATAGATGTTAAGATTTGACTAGGGATTGATGATATGTGTGATTATATGACTACATGTTGATGATTGAAAATGTTTGGAAAATTGCTTGTGATTAATAGCTGACTTGATAATGTAAAGACTTGTTTAATGTATAATGATTTATTTGAGAATGGTGTGGATTGTGTAGTGATTAAGAATTTATTTAAAAAATTAAAGAAGGATAAAAGATTGAAAAAAGATATGGGAACTTAAAGACGGATTAAGGATTGATAACGGACACTTGTATTTAAAGAAGGTTTAAGGGGATGAGATAGGCTACAGAAATTAAAAACGGGAAATGGATTGAAAATAGGTTACAGTATTAAAAGAAGGTTGTAAGGGTTGAATACGGATAATTGTACTTAAAGAATGATTAAGGTTTGAATAAGATTACAGTATTAAAAGAAGGTTTTAAGGATTGAATACGGATAATTGTACTTAAAGAAGGATTAAGGTTTGAATAAGGATACTTGTACTTAAAGACGGATAAAGAGATGAAACAGGATTTTAGTATTCAAAGAAGGGTAAATGGATTGATAACAGGTTATGGAATTTAAAGACGGTTTAAAGGGATGAGAATTTATCTGAGGGATTTAGTAGTGTTGATAAAATAAATGATTAATGAATTGCTGAGTCAATGAATGATGATTCCTCTAAGAAGTGATGATTTATATGAGAGGCGTGTGTAATTAGTAGTCAGATGATTCTGATAATGATGGTGAAAAAATGATAATTGTAAATAAGTTAAGGATTAATCAATTTTTGAATAATGAATTAATGACTGTTAATTTGTACTATATTGATATTGACAAACAACCTATGTATTGTAATTGATAGTTTCATGTTACAAATCATTGATGGTAATTGGAAACTTGTATAATTTTAGATGATGTATAATAGTTAATTGATGATATGGAATTTATGAATTACTACTTTTGACTTGTGAATTTTGATTTGTAGATCATTGTTTTTGATTCATGAATATATGTAGATGAATGAATATTTCATTGTTAATTTATAATTGTTGAATCTTACTAACGATTTAAATAATTTGTTAATAAATAATGATCATTTAGTATTTAAAAGGAAATTATAATTTGGTGAATTATTAAATTCAACAAACATGTGCATTTAATTTAAGAATGATTGATAGTTAAGGTATGAATCTCAAAGGTAATGTATAGTTTTTGTTTGACAACTTTTGATTTAGGATTGATGAATTTTTGATTGACAACTTGTAATGATCAAATACATAACAAAATTTTTTTGTTAACAATTATATATGATGAAATACTGTTAGAACTTTAATTCACAAATTGTTGAATTGTTAATTAACAATTTTGAGTTGTTGAAATATTGTCAGATAACTATAATTTTTGAATAATGGATTTCTGATTAACAACTATACAGGAGGTAATGACCCATTGTATAATGAATTTGTAAATAATTAACTTACAATTGATAACTTTGTAACTTTTTAAATGATAACTCATTGATTTGCATAGATGATATAAATAATTTTGTTGAATAAAACTGTTCATTTTAGACTTAATTTCTTACATGAAATTTAATATGTAATTTGATATTGATCTGTATGTTAGTTGATAGTTTCATTTCTTTCTAGATATAAGCAAACAATGTAAAACTAAAACTTATCTGAGGAACAATCGACAATTTGGCGAATCGTGTTTAAAATCAAGATTTTTTGACTCGTGTTACTCACACATCGCAAAAAATCGGGGGGTACTGTAACAGGTCCACCAAATTGATAGGCAAATTAATTAATTTAGATAAATAATAAATTATAATAAAAAAGAAAACAAATATATTTAATTAAAATATATAGAGAAGTTTCAAATCATATCAGAGAATTGTCGTGTGGAAAATACCCTTGGGACAGACGAGGCTCCAGAAATAAATCACAGTAAACAAAACTCTTTGTTCAAAACAGGATGGGAGGGCCGTTTCCAAGAATTACAGTCGTAAACATTTGGGAATATTTGAGGGACAAGCATCGACACGTCGGTTGGGAATATTCCACTGAACCCCACCATGTCACAAGTGACTGATGCGCAGTAAAATAACTCAGATGACGAATTTTGACAAGAACCAATCAGAACGGGACATATGATTCCAAATTTGCCCATAGGTTGCAGCAGCTGTCAAAACAGCTACCTCGTGATATAACCAGAAGGTTCATAGTCGCGTACCCAAAAGAAAAAAGGCGGGAATCCGACTTCAACGGTTGAGGAGTGTTCCTCGCCCCATTTGGCAAATACTTCTAGATCGACGAGGATCGTCCTCTACTGACACCACCGGCCCCGGGCTACGTTTACGGGAGAATGTGTTGAAACACTTGTGCGTTTTAAATGTGCTAACCAAAAGTTGTTGCTATGAAATAAAGTTTATATTACATTAAATTTCCGTTTCGTTGAAGAAAAGATAGGACATGAGATGGATCTCATCATCATCCATAGTGATATAACTCAGATAAGTTGTTAGAATAAATTTTTGATTAAAAGAAAAGTTAATAATGATTTTGTAAATCAAACTTAAATGATTTATTTAACTTAAAAGCAATTATCTAGTTTTAGATAATACAATTTTCAATCTTATTTTATTGTATTGCAAATACTAATAGAGTAACGTAATGATTTTGAATAATGTAAAATAAATTAAATTTCTTAAAGTAAAATTTGTTTGTGTACTATATAACTCCACCGATTTACCTGTTTCAGACTCTGAGATCTATTTAAGAGCAATCATGCAATAATTTAATGAGTTTCATTAAATTAAATAAATAATTTTAATAAAAGTAACAACCTCATAAAGGTACAAGGTTACAAGTTACTTTTTATTGAATCATATTTTTTTCTTGTAATTTGTTTTTGCTTACATGAAGAGTAGTATAATATTTCACCAATGACATAATCTTAGTTGAAAACATTACTTTATTTTAATTACTATCCTCCTAGCTTAAACATATTTTACTATGACAGACAAAGCGGTATTTTTCTCCTGATTTAGACTCTTTTAATAAGTATAGTTTTGATTTGATCAAGTATCAGTATTACACCAAAATATCCGAAAATGTTGTTATCTATTTGTAGTTCTGTTAAAAGTTTGTTGAAGCACAAACCTGACATCGTGGTGTTAACGGAGACTCGTTGCGTGAGGGGGATGACGCAAAATATACGAGTAACCAGTCCGATAAAGCTGGTGGCATTGTCGTCTACTGTAATCCAAATAAGCTTTCTTGTCTGTGTAGGGAATCAGCAATCAACGTAGCAAACTCTCTTCTAATTGATTTAAGTCGAATGATTGTTATTATTCTTTTTCAACTGTTAGCAATTTTATAGATGGTATAGCGTCTCATTAAACACTTTTTTAGTGTCTTTTCAAAACTGTTTAAGTATTTTGAAAAGTAGTTTGTAACTGTATTGGTGATTTTAATATTGATATAAACTTAAATATTGAATTTACTGATAGATATTTAGAAATAACACATAGTTTTGATTTTGAAAATTCAATTGGGCAATTGCACACTTTCTTGACGCATCTGAAAAAGCGATTTCATGTTGAAAAAACGGTAAATTATGATTTTATAATTCTTGAGAATTATAATTCTTGATTTTAGTGCGGAAAACTATTTTTTTACCGAATTATTGAAAAACTAGCCTTTTATGTGATCATGAAAAACCAACTTTTTTTTAAATTGGAGTTTATTAACAATTTTTTGTTTCATTTTACTAGTTTTTTAATGCTGAACAAGAATATATAATTGGTTTTTCAATAAAATGGTAATTCTGAGCAATTATCCGGTCAACTCCGATATTTCTCAAACTTAACGATGATAATATGTTAGAGTAGTAAATATCAATATTCAGACCGAAATAAGAGTCGGAAAAGGAAAATATATTGTGAAACTTACCTTAGTAGTCATCTGACTCGCTATCTGTATCAGCTTCACGAGTGATGTTAGGGTGTTCGTTTTCACCGTTATACAGATTGGCCAATTGCTCTGAATAGATGATGCACTCTTGTTTTGTAATCAGAGTGCTTTCTTTTAAACATAAACTCTGCTATGGCCGATAAAATGTTGTTTTCGGTTTCCGTATCGAGGCACGCTTCCCCGCACCTCCCTCCACAAACGTTCAATGTGTTGCGTATGCGCAAGAGACACTGATTTCTTGCACTGTTTTTTTATTTTGTTCTTATGCTTATCTACTGTTGTAATGTAGTTGTAGCAATTAAAATTGTGTTTATTAATGTTTAATGACATAACCACTACTACATGATGGGCATATTTTATCTCGTGGCAAAACACCATGATTATACAAAAAATGTATCTAAACGATCGGAATCATCTGACAACACAGCAAAACTCAAAATAGTATTTTCACATCAACACATAGAAACGGGTTCGCACTACTAGCAACTAGCCGACATCACGCACAGAACTGACCTGCAGCAACAGCGTTCAGAGTCACTAGGCTCGGCTTGGACTTCGACCCCGTTATCGCTTATCGTTATCGCTTCCTGCCTTATCGCATTACGTTTGCGACGTCTAATTTTGCATTCTATTATTGTCTTTCCTTGTCTATAACATTATACGAAAGTTTGAGAAATATCGGAGTTGACCGGATAATTGCTCAGAATTACCCTTCTTTATACTCAACAAAAATTCATAATGCATTAAATTCGGGTGCTTGACAACCGTGACGGCCTACTGACCCTCACTCCGACAGGAATACGTGCGAATTTGTTTTTGGTGGACAGTCATAGCTCCTATTGACGTTGTGCATATGGGCACCATAGATGATTTGACACGAACATAGGTTTTTCATAATATTTCAAGAAATAATTGTCGTAGACCAAAATAGTTTCCAAATTCGTGTTCAGCACAAAAAACTACACCAAATTTTTAAAAAATTATGAAAAATCACGAAAAACGGAGATAAATCGAAAAACAACATTTCAAAAATTTAGAATTTTAGTTTTTTTCATGTAAAATATTATTTCTGCGGAATAAAAAGTGTATTCTCATAAAATATAGACCTGATTCTACCTACTATTAATGAAAAAGTAAATATTGGCGAGGTGTCTAGAAAGCGCATAAATACCTTTAATTGATATGTTTACTCGCGTAACAGCTATTAGCTCATCTTGATCACATTTTATATAGAATCAACAAACATTTATTATCACCTGCGTTTGTGATTGATTCTAAAATAACTGAGCATCGCAGAATTGGGTTTTCTTTTAAATCGAGTAGTACTCAATCTAATAATGCTAATTGTTCTTACAGTCTATAACAGATTATGACTAAGCTAAACTAATTTTATCGGAAGTACAATGGCATAATGTCCTTCTTTCTCCACATGTTAATGAAGCATTTGATTGTGTATTTTAAACCATTGTGTCCCTAAGTAAAGTAAATTGGTAAGACAGCATAATAATAAAATAATGAAAATCTAACCTTGGGTGACAACTGGCCTATCCATTGCTATGAACAATAGAGATAAATTGTGAAAGAAGGTTTTAAGGTAAAAAAATAACCCATTAATTAGGAAAAAATATAATGACTAAACAGCTTATTGCTGGTTGGATAAATGTGGCAAAAATTAAATATTACAGTACCATATTTGATAAAACACGTAATAATCCTAAATCCCAGTGTCATTTTATGAAACTGGTGTAAACCGTATAGGCTTATACAAATATAATTTGCCTAAGGTGTTTAGACCATTTGTCGTTTAACAGCATTTGCGTATGTCCTACTATTGTACAAAATGCCACTGGCATACAAAGACAACAAAATCTACTGCCAGACAAAGAAAAAATAAAATAATAAAAAAGTTATCATTTATTTAAATTCATAATTTTCAAATTGATGCAATTCTAGAATAATTAGTTCTGCACTAATTTGCTTAAAATATAAACTTATTAAGGTTCATAAGGGTACTTACCAAATCCTAATATACACATAAGAAACAAAGCTAAAAATCGTATTGGTCCTGAATTTTGCGATCTATCATTTTACCTCACTGTCAGAGGGTAGGGCTACAGGATCCATTTTAAAAAATAAAATCTTCGTTTAAAAAAACTGTTGTTTTACGTTCAACAAATCTTATTTCGACCTGTCATTTGATGCTTGGTTAAACAATAGATCTAGGGCCTAGTGGATATTATTAATAAACCCGTTTTTCATAACTCAGGAAATCTAACCTACAATTAAAGCTTTAAGATAATTCACTGTTAAAGTGGTCAAGATATTTTTAAACCATTAAAATAGATTATACTGTTTATGGACAAAATTGATAAATACTGTAAACTGGCGACTTAATAAAATCCAAGTACTAGTACACATTTAAATAAAAATCGTCCAAGCAAACTAACAATTGAATTGTAAAGTTTACTTTTGATGACAAAACAAATGCGTCACGAGATGTTAGTAACATATGTATCTTTTCTACGTCTTCTTCTCTTCAGGAAGTGCCGCCACAACACAAAAATATTAAGAAGAATTAATAAATAAAAAAAAAACCTCAAAGCCAAGTTACAAAAGTGCCTGCCAAACGCAACATAAAATGCTTGTGTTTAATGACAAAGTTTGTCTTTTGTGAATCAAGATGGTGCCAAATAGCCTACCTACCCTAACCTGTGACCTCCTCCATAGGGCACATCAACCGATCAACGTGACCGTCACCTGCACCTGCGACACACCAGTCAAGAGGACATAAGTATAAGTTAGTAAGTCTAATCGGTTTTCGGTGAGTTAATTATTACCCAATTTTATAATCAAAATTAGTTAATGTATCTGCCCTTGAGACAGGAAGAATATTTTACTATTGTTAAAAAAGGCATTTTTTACCTTTAAAATTATAAAGATTTAAAAAATTTGTTTAAATTAATAATATCTTAATCCTTTCAGTTATATGTAAAAACCGTAGCTATAAAAACATTAAATATCTACTTTGAACGGTTTCGTATTATTAGTGATTTAAATCAGTTTAATTCACCACTTCAAAAGGCCACAAGTTCTAATGAAGTGGTTTAAAAAAATGTAATATTTTTTTCTGTCTCAAGGAAATACATTAACTAATTTTGATTATAAAATTGGAAACTAATTAACTCACCCAATACCGATTGCGCCACCTCAATTGACACAGTATCATCTGACGTTGTGAGCTTGTAGTAGTTAGTGGTAGTAGTAGTGGTTGAAAGATATTATTTTATGTTTTTTAACAGTCAAAAACAATCATTGTAACATTTAAAATAAATAAAAATAATAATAACGTTGATAAAATAATTGTCCATAAAATAGCGTATAATGTTTTCATCTACCTTTATTAATTAATCTAGTTCACACCATTTATAAATTTAAAAAAGAAATAATACATGCATATAACAAGATGGCAAAAATTATAAAAGTACAAGCACTTAGTGTTATTATTGTTTTGAAAACATGGTAATAACCTAAGTATCCAAAAAATTATAAAAAATATAAATATACATGAATAAATTAAATAAAACACGGGCAGTAAATAGTAAACATAACAAAAAACAGTTACAATAAGTAGTAGCAATCACAAAGTTTGAGAGAGATTACACACAATTGTCAACTTGCGCCAGAACTGAAATGCGAGCTTTCTTTTTGAAGGTGGCAGACTCATTGGAATTGAAGATGTCTAGCTTAGATGCAACAGCATTAATAAAAGGTGAATGAATAATGTAGTTAGTGTTGTGCTGCCTCCTAACGAAAATGTCTTTAGACCTAGTTCCACTGGGAACCCGAAAGCTCAATCAGAGAAAGTAATGCAGGACTTCGGATGGCACCATTCAGCAGCTGAAAAGGAAGCAGAGATCAGCCACATCTCGACGAGCTTTGAGAGGATCTAGTCCGAGCCACGATGCAATTTCACAAACAGGTGTATCAAGATAGGAGAAACCTAAGTCTCAAGCTCACAAGTCTACAGAAACGTTTTTAAATAGATTCCAATCTATTTTAAATAAAAATAAAAAGCTGTAATTTATGTTTTAAAAAAGATCCAAAAGTCATATTATTTATTATGAAGTGATTTTTAGTCAGGTCTATTATAAAACTAAATCCAGCCTACCATTTAAGACAACTCACTAATTCTATTGCCTTCTAATGCCTTTGTAAGAGCTCAGGGGGCACTTTGTAATTAAGAATAAGAATGTGTGATATATCGTAAGGGTCTTAATATGAATTATTTTTATTTATTATTATTTTATTAATTATTAATATTTATTCATTACGAATTATTGAATAATTCATTTTTAAATAATTAAATTAATTGGAATTTTGAATAAAATCTAAATAGGAACTAAGCTTTACTGTGTTTACTCTCAAACCAGTTACCAAAGTATGATCCGTTGATAAACTATTCAATGACTGACGTGAATGGATGATTCTTCAATCTGTAGTGATCGCTTTCAGCGCTTGTTAGATTACGTAAACTTCTGAATAGCAACGTGATTATTTTTAAACATTAATGAATCAACTCCTTGACTAACTAAGGCGTGAGTTTAATGAACTTTGAAGGCAAATTAACAAAAGTTCGTATGAAAAATGTAAAACAACTTTTTCTAGTAATTAATTAGTCTTACGAAATCGAATAAAACTTCTCGCTGTACATCACAACATCATCATTTTAACAAACGAACGGACGTGAACATAAAATACTTGTATGCATTATAATAACTAATAACCAAACAATGGGATTAGCTTATGAAGCTGGTTTTACCTTATGAAGCTGGGATTTAACTAACTACTCTACTGGCTATAGTAGTTTAAAAGAAAAAAGTATTAATAATACAACAAATAAACTTCTAGATTGTTCAATTCTCACATTATTCTCTTGTACTGAATAGTGTCATGTTCTTAATTTGGATAAAGATTAACATCGACACTCACTCCCCTCCATACTCATAATAATCTTATATCTAAACTCTAAACACTCAATTATCTAGCTTTTTGGCTGCAAAACAAGTCGTTAAAGTCTAATGCTTGAAAAAGCTCAACATTGGCATTAAAACTACCCAAAGCAGAATCTAGAATCTTTGTCAGAAGTCGAGTTCCTCAAGTATTTTTTGATTCTTTTCAACGCGCTGATGATCTTTCTCCAGATGCTTTAGATGTCATCATGCATAGAAGAATAAACAAAGCTGTGTCCATATTTTGAAATGATGTTGTTTACTGTTTTTCACAAATCAATTGGCAGATACTCCAAAAGTAGATTCCTCGGAGGATATAGTGAGTTTCTCTTTCTTCATCAAATATACCTGCAACAAAGCCTTTGAACTGTACACGCTCTTCTCCATAGTCATCATCTATGTCGGTTCGATACTTTATAGCAAAAATAAAAGCTTTTCTCCTGATTGCTTAGTTGAAAATCGATGATGAATTGTTTAAAAATCCAAATCTTCATTTAAGACTGAAATAAACCTTTTATTATATTTTGAATACAGCCTGTCAATTACAACATTGAATGTATTAATCTTTAAGTCTTTGCCATTAAAATCAAAGTGAGGTTCGTCTTCTTTATTTTCGCCAGGGAGAGTTTTCCTTTTTGGGAGTCTTTTTATTTCAGCATCATGAAGTTTTTTCGTAGGAATCAAAGTTGTCTCAGACTCAATACGTACTCCTTTAGAGAGTTGTTTATGTTGAAAGTCACACTAAAGTCTGTAGCAGTGTTTTTGCAATGTTTTGCTACTCTTTTCAAGTTTGATAAAGTCGTATCTCTAACTTAACTTGTTCGTATACAAAATAATGTATTCGATTTACAGTAGCGGTAATCATCATTTTTAGAAAGTAAATATTCAATTTTTGTTGAACAAATTTTTTTGTATATAACGAACCGATCCTCTTTTTCTTGCGGCCCTAGGAAGCGGCCTAGTGGTAGATTCGGCACTACCTGCGGCACACCACAGTTACAGGCAAAGACTCTGATTTGGCCCTCCGTAACAAACCACCATCGTCAAACTGAACTTCAGTATACTGGGAGCGGTTTGACAAGCAAGAGTTTATCAATCTTAAAAGATCAAGGGGAAGCCTATAGTCTGACAATTTTCTTATCAAAACCCCATGGCTGACCCGGTCAAAGGCCTTGAAGAGGTCCAAACACAATCCAGCCACTTTATGACTACCATTGAGCCCCACTAGGGCTCTGTGGACAAAGTCAGGACCAGCAAAGACCGGGCTCCGACCTCCCCTGAACATATGCTGATAGTCAGCCAAAAGATTGGTTCCAGCTAAATAGCATTTTAATTCCTCTAGAATAAATTTTTTAGTTAGTTTTCCGAAAGTGGATGTTAAGGAAATGGGGCGATAGTTTGACAGAGTTGTCTTACAACCCTTCTCATGCAATGGCTTTACTACAGTCAACTTAAGGCTACCAGGAAAAATATTTGGACTTATAACAGATTGTACTAAAAAGTTAAAATACATGCCAACTCGTTCTTACATTTTTTATGAAGAGAAGGTGAAAATGGTCCCATCCACATGAGGTTTTATTGCATAGGCTATTAATGTAACTGATGACCCTATCCTCAGTAACAATAGTTTGTAGGCCATCCAACATATCAGGCTTATCATTAAATAAAATAGTTGGTTCGTTCAAAATAATGCCAGTGGTTTTACCACAATAAAATTTACAAAGAACCCATTAAATATGTTACTAAAAAGATTAGGACACGATACCACTTTTTGAGCATTTTCATCTACTAGAGATATATTATCCAATTTACCTATGTTGCCATGCCTGATATTTTTAACAAATTTAAAAAATTGTCTCATAGATTAATTTTGTTTTTAATTAAGCTAGCTTTAGCAATAGAAACCTCTCTACAAAACTGATTTTTTTTGAAGTTATACTTCTTTGCGCCCGTTAGACACTTTGGGATGGGATGTTGGTCGAGAAACCGCGTCACGCTGAAAAGTAAGAACAAATTTTTAAGAACTATCGATTAATCGATTGTTAATCGAAGAAATTTAATCGAAGAAATTACTGATAATGATAATATAGGTGTATAATATAATAATGAAGTCACGTATAAATATATTGAAGATAAATATATTGAATAATATTGAAAAATGTCTTATATTTCATTTATATATCCTGTCTGTTTGTGTGCGTGAGTGGGTGTATGAGAATGGCCAAAGAAGTATAACTTCCACCGTGTGGTCCGACGCACACCCAATTTTTTTTTTTTTTTTTTTTATTGACTTAAACGGACTTTCTTATTCTAACAAACCAGTTCTCTTATCTAGATAAAATAAACTAATCATATTTTCTCTCATCTTTAGCACTTGAGAGTATTGATAAAACTAAGTGCAATTTATTAATACTTATGGGACCAACATTTTTGCCACCCAAATTAGACAATTTTACCGGGCAGTTAACACGTGTGCCACATTTGTATTAAAAAAAATAATTCCACCTATCGTCATTCTTTGTAAAAACACTTTCCTATTGTAAAAACACTTTCCCATTTTTCTTCAGATAGGCTAACTTTTATTG
>JAQJVL010002867.1:22500-50000 GCA_035578905.1 Stictocephala bisonia | reverse complement strand
CATTTCCTCGAACTCCACAATTATAGAGTTTAGCCAATAAGATACTGTGATCAACCGTATTAAATGCTTTTTTTATGTCTAAGAAAAGCGTAGTGTCTAAAAAAAACTATTCATATAACTTTTTCACCCACATTTATATGAATAGAAATATCTTTCAAAAAGTGTATTAACGCAGTCCCAGTACTCATTCCCGATCTAAATCCATATTGATTTTAACTAAAAAAATTTGTTTTAACTAAATAATCTAAAAGTCGTTTTTTCATAAATTTCTCAACTACCTTAGAGATTGTTGGTAACAAAGAAATGGGGCAATAGTTATTGCAATCACTTTTAGGACCCTTTTTATAGACTGGCACTACATTTGCAATCTTAAGCTTATCTGGAAAAATTCCAGTTGAAAAACTTAAATTTATAATAAAAGTTAAGACCTTTGCTATACTTAAGCAAATTTCCTTTAGTAATTTAGATCTAATGCCAACAATGCCATTTGAATTACTGTTTTTTAAGTTTTTAATAATACTTACTACCTCATCTTCACAAACATAGCTAAGAAAGATAGAAGAAACTTAAATTATAATAATTATAACATTAATTTATAAATAATTATAAATTACCGTATAATAACCTGAATTTAAATTATAATAACTGCTTGGTTTTAGCTCATATATTTGTAAGCTCTCCACAATTGATATGAAATGCCTATTGAATACCTCTGCAACAAGTTTTTCCTCATTAACCACTATGTCATTATACACTACTGAATATAAAGATTCTACATTGTTATTTTTACCCGTAACTTTGTTAATTACACTCCAAGTTTTCTTAGAATCACCTACACATTTGTCAAATAATCTTCTATAATGAGCTTCCTTTGTATCTCTTATTAAAGAATTTAAATCATTTCTATACTTTTTATAATATTTCTGAAGACTTAAGTTATTTACGTGTAACTTACATTTTTTAAATAATTGATCCTTTTCCCCTTACTTCATAAAATCTCATTAATCCATGATTTTAAATTTATTAAAATTTAGTGTTTGGGTTTTGTTAGAATATTCTACTGTAATTTATATGATTTTTTTAAATTTGAAAGGAATTTTAAATGCGTATTTGGATCTCACTTTGGAACCTATTAATAAAATTTTTTGTAAATAATTTGTTTTGCATAGCATTGGTAATGAAACTATGGTTAATATTTTTGGGCCCCAATAAGCTTTCAGAGATGACAAAGGAAATATAGTTTTTATTTTTTTTTTTGGGTTCACAAATTGAATATATTTTTATTATAGGCGGGTTTTATTTATGTCCTGGGGGAAAAGTTCATATTTTTATGAACCCCAAGGCTTGCTCCTCCGGGTCTGGGTGGTTGCACAAAGGACTAATATAGAGTCCCCGGGTAAGGGCCGCAGCCCCCGGATCCCCCCAAAAGTTTGCGAGTGATGGGTTGGCATGCGAAGCTGCAGGGTTGTTCCTGTCAAAATTTTAAATGTTATTTTTATTTTAGAAAGTAGTGATATCTCACTTTTTTTTCCCTCAGCTAGGCAATAGCCTACATGACAAAACTAGACTACACAAGTTGTAACTTTTTTCTGTTTTGCATTTATTGTAACATGTTCAATAAATAAATCAAATTTTTTCAGTAATTTTTTGAAAAAAATTTTAAAATGTTAAAAAACTTTATACACTGGAAAAATTAAGTAATTTTTGGAAAGAGGTTAGGTGGCTTACTTAGGCTTATACGTTTAATAAAAGTCTTTAAAATTTTAAAGTTTTTTTGCAAGAAATAAAGGCCTAATTTAAATGATCATAACACTTTATAAATTTTTTGTTGTTTTTTTTGAAAAAAGTTAGTTATGTAATCGATAAATTTATAAAAATTTTGTTGTAAATAATTTATTTTTGAGGGGAAGGGGTTTCCCAGAAAGTTTTATTTTTGTATTTGTGAAGAAAATTGCGTTGAAAAACCAACAAACCATAACTTTTTCGACTGGGTGGGGTACACAAGTAGTCCTTTTTTTAAGAATCTCAATGTTCCTACTTATTATAAAAAAATAGGGAAAAGTTAAACCTATTGACAATTGAAATTTAAAAACTATTTAAAAAACTTTTGTTACAGTTTTAACATACTAATAAAATATATTCAAAATCGAGGTTAAAAAATGGCTTGTAAAATTTTTGAAAAAAAATTATTTTTCTGTTTTTCGTAGCCAAAACAACCCATTCAGTGTTTCAAAGAATTCTAAAAATAAACTTTTTGCACAATTAATATGCATACCTTTAGCAGTTTTTAACAATATTGTAAAAAGGGAGTATTATGGTATACAGACTACTGTTTGCTCTACTATTAATTTAAAATTTTATATTTTATTTAAAAAATACTTTTATGCGTAAAAGGTTAAAATATTTTTCATTTTGTTCATTACAAGATGAAACATAGAAATAGGGGTGAATATGAGTGGGAATGAGTGAAAAAATTATATGAATGAATGTAGTTTTTTTTTCTAAGTACATTCTTTAGAAAGAATATTTTTTTTAAACCCCAATCCCCAAAACAATAAGGACCTAATTTTACGGGAAACCCAAACCACGTAAAATTTTGTCTGATTTTTAGATATTTGACAAGTTTTCACCATTCTCTTAAATGTTTGTTTAAAGAATTTCTTACTTTATTGGCAAAAATTTTAATGTAATGTTTTCTACCCTATCTTATTTTATTTTAAAACGCTATGGTACACTATTATAGTTGTTGTTTTGATTTTCAGGATTTAATTTTTCAAAATTTTTAATTTTAATTTATGTAAGAATAAAAAGATCATATGTAAGATTTGTTTGCTGCTTATGCCGCTTAAAAAATTGGAGAATACCCTTAATTCCAAGTTGGGGAATACAAGCAAAAGTTTTAGTAAGTTTTAATTTTGCTAAAAATTTTTTTATTCAAAATAAAATTTTCTGTTTTAGTCCCATTTGATAAAGATCAAGGATAAAATTTTTGGTTTTGGGGACCATGTTACTTAGAAAAATTGTATGGCATGTTTAAGAAAGAAAGGGAAAATTTTTGCCTATTTGTATTAAGTATCCCAAAATTCTTAAAAGTCAAAATTATAACACTTTATTTTTAACTATATCTCTTTCCCTCTTTATAATTTAAAAAGCAAAATATAAGTGGTGCCTATTTTTAATGTTTGCATACTTTTGTACTTGTGGTAATAGACATCTTGTTTAAAGAATCTTAACTGATGCTAATGATTATAAAAATAACTCATCTGTAGCCTAGTTCACAAGATACCAGTAAGCAGTCCAATTGTTGGCTTTTAACTACTTGTATGCCAATCATTTGCTTATCCTATTGGCCTGGACCTCTCCACAAGTGCCAGCTGTCTTTATAATATCATAAGCTATGGTAGTGGATTGTGCGTGTTGTATGAAATCTCTTGGAATGATAATAAAAATAGTTTTGTTAATCTCTCCTTTGGGATCATTAATGAGTCATTTTATGTCATACTGGTAAATTAAAAAAGACAAGCACATAAAAGAAGAGAACAGAAACTCAAGGCTCATTATTTCGTCTAATAAAATATCCAATGTATGTAACTAATATCTATATTTTCTGGTAACAACCGTGTTAAGGGGCTATCTAAACTTTTACATGATAACCAGACGTTTCGCCCACACTGAGATGTGGCATCCTCAGTGGTATCACCAAATCAGTCTGGAACAAGTTATAGAATAATGCAATTAGAAAATAATTAAATTTCTATTTTCTGTATGATTCTATATTCTAATTGAAGTTGAGATTCATGCTTTTAGTCTGGCCTATCAGCCATTCCTCCTTGCAAAACGATTTATGAATCTTTGATATTTAGTGATAATATTAAAAACATATAGGATTGTAATAATAGTAGTAGTGATTGGTTTCGTTGGCATATCTGGTAAAAAAAAAATATTATTACAATGAGTAATACGTTTCATGCCTCCCTGATTATGAGGTCAGACCACTTAACTGAATCATGTGTGCTCTTATCATTTGTTATTGATCAGTTGAGTGTGCACAGCATTATGGAATGTTGTTTCAAAGATCAGCTCCGAATTAGTGATGTGACGAGTCCAGTATGTCGTGACTCGACTCGCGTACCGAGCCAACTTGAATTGTGACTTGAGTCAGATTCGACTCGGCCTGCATTTTCACAGAAGCAAGGTACTTATCATTAAATAGGTAAGTAAGATTAAAGTATAAATATATAAACATGAGACAACAATACTAAGATAATAAACTAGCTTGGGCACGTTTTATTTGAATAATCGAACAAAGAGTAAACTAAAACCTTAACTATTTGTAAACTTTGAATATTGAATTTTAGTAGAGGTACAATATAATCATAATAGAAGGTCTATGATATAATGCTCAAAAATATGACAGTGAAATATCAAAAAGCAATGTATATCAAACAAATTGTGAAACATAATAAATATGATAGTAAAATACATTATTAATTCAAATGGAAAATGAACTAAACATATTTAATTGAGTAATTATTTAAAGTGCCAGCAAAAATTGCTCAACTCTACTTATTCTGGATGTTACTGCCAAGACGGGACTCCTCACAAACTTTTGAGTGAGTTTCGTTTTGACTCTTTTAGCCTGAGTCAACTCAACCAACACCTCTAGTCAAGTCAACTCGCCTGCCAGTGAGTCGGAAGTCCTAGTTAAATCTCAGGCGAGTTTGGGTTTGACTCGTTTTACTCCGAGTTAACTCAACTAACATATCAAATCAACTCGCTGGCTGGTGTGTCGGAAGTCCTTGTCAATTTTCGGGCTAGTTCGGGTTTTGCCATGAGTCAACTCAACTTACATGTCGAGTCAACTCGTTGGTCAGCGAGTCGGAAACTTTCGTCAACCTTTTTATGAGTTCGTTTTCGCCCCCTTCACGTACAATTTAGCAAACAGTACAATTCCATTTCTTAGTTCAACTTGAGTTGAAATTAAAATGACTCAAGTTGAGTCGAGTCAGGGCTTAACTCGAGTTGGCTCAACTTGTAACTCGACTCGACACATCACTACTCCAAAAATTAAGGTTAAAATTTGTAAATTGGAAAGTTGTGTTTTATAAAAAATATATTTTAATTGAAACTGCACAGTTTTATTGTTGTCAGTTCTTAATATTTTGATAATTTATCTAGCAGTATTATTTGAATATTGTTTTTATTGTAACTGTTACTATACATTTTGGTGGTATAAAGTCCGTCTTATACTGTCAACATATTAAGCTGGTTCTTCAAGAGATCGGCCAGGGTGGATGTGGATAAATAAATAGAAATCTGTTATTTATTTAATTTCTCTATGTATGTTTTTGATTAACTTCATTGATTATATTCTTTAAAATCAAACACCGCTGTTGAATAATCCTATAATTAAATGTTTTACCTCCACTGGTAGCAAGGAACGTTAGCCGTTGCCTGGATATGCCTGCAGTAATGATTTTATTATAATAATAATAATGCATAGCGGTAATGTAGCGACACAATATTGGTAGCACTGGAAACTTGACATTATTGTGTATTGTCAGATGTCACTTGATCTACGTCTGAACCATTTCAGTATTGGATTGAAGTGATAACAACACAGTAATTTTCTCTCTTCACGTCGTCATTGATGTTTGACAACAAAGAATTGAGTATTTGTTTACAAATTATTTATTTATGTATATTATTATGCTTGAAGTGTCATGTTTTTTAGAATGAAATCAATGTTGTATTAGTATATTTTTGACAAGTATTAGTATTTTATGTGATTAGTTCATTATTATGTTTAAACCCCAGGGGAACTTTTTATATTAATTATTCAAACATTGTTATGGGACAACGGTCCAAACCCATCAAGCTAAATTTAGATGGACCTCCCAAGATTTGAACCCGCAATCTGCATTGAAGTCAGTAGTGCCAACCGTTAGGCTAGCAAGAGGCCCACATGGTTTTACATAATGATATATAGTGAAAATTTTATATTTTCATTTATTCTGTAACACTAAAAATTTTATTTTATTTTTGGAAAAACTTTATGTGCGAACTAACGAAAAGGGAAAGTAAATATGTTTAGTTTGGTTAGATAACTTCAATTTACTTATAAGTATAACCATAATGTTATACATTTTCAAAATTATATAACATTAAAATTTTGTTGGCTATCTCAGGTATTGGAAAAAGGTGACAAAATTTGTTTTTCATATAAAAAAATACATATGTACAAAATAATAGTTAATTTTAAATAAATATCATTAATTGTCACTAATTCTGAAAAGAAAATAGAGTAACAAGACGCATACAATGTATTATTTATATTTTTATTTATTTCTTCATAAAACCCCTAAAAATAGCCTGCCACAAAGGGAAAAATGACCTGCCACTAGTAGGGTTAATTTACATAAATCGCTATATTTTCTTTTTAGAATTTATGAAGTTTTTAACATAAAAGTAATAAAATATCAAAAAAATGAGAGATTTCCAACATTTTTATCCAGTCATACACAGTAACTATTTTAGAAATTGGACTAAAAATACCTAAAGTACAGTCGAACAAAAACAGAAGTACTTTAAAGTGAGGAAGATATTAACGAAACAAAAACTAAAGTATATTTTATTAGTGAATAATTGGTTGAAACAAAATGAGCGTCCACAATATTTGGGAGTTAGTTTTGAACAATATCTCTGTTTAAAATTCACCTTCAGAAACTGCACCTAGGTGGAGAAATCAAATGTTTTGCAGCAGCTAGCTATTTCATCATGTGAAGTCAATGCATAAGTCTTGTGTTCTATAGCTTTGACTTGTTGAATATTAAATCACTAACCAATATTAATTGATGATATTTATTAGTAGTTTCTCTTGCGTGGCTGCTTTTAGACTCACTGCTGAGACTTTCTCGAGTCTTTTTATCATTTGGTTGTAATGTTCATCAATTCAGTACACCTAAGTTTTGCGTGAACTTGCAGATTTGTTCCCAATGATTATTGGAGAAGGTATGTCAAAAGATGAGATGATGATTCTCACTTAACAAATTCTCTTAAAATCTTAAGTGGTGGATTCTTGCAGCTCGAGAGAAGGTGGTTGGCTGGTATCACACTGGCCCCAAACTTCACCAGAGTGACGTGGCTATCAACGAACTCATCCGCAGATACTGACCCAACTCTGTACTGGTCATTATTGATGCTAAGCCCAAGGACTTGGTCTGCCCACAGAAGCCCTACAGAGCTGTGGAGGAAGATCATGATGTGAGTAACAGCAAACAATTATATCAATTCTAATTTTAAAATTACTACTGTTTTTCCTCTAAATTTAATGAGCTTTGAATTTAAATTAATAGTAATAAAATAATGCATTAATAAAATTTATTATTAGTCAATCTTTTATATCTTTTAATTGTGCCGTTTGCACATTACGATCATCTCTCTCGGACTGCTCAGTCTTCCTCTCTATGTTCCATTTAGTTTTAGTGTCTTTGTTTTCGTATTCGTGTTCCGTGATTTCGTTTTCTGTGTTCTTTGGCATTGTCGGCAAGCTCGTCATTCTAGCTTGGCAGCCGACAACAACATGTTTGGTGGATAGAAACGTTTAGGTAAATGTTCGTAAAATGTTTGGTTAAAAATATTATTTATTAATCTCTCTTGTGTGTGTTGTTTCAGAAATGAATAAAGCTGTTAGCCTGTTTGTGGAAATTGTTTTATTTTTTAGCAGGTCTAGGTTTAGTACTTGCTGGACCCATCGAGGGTGGGTGCGAAGGCACCGGACTCTGGAGGGCGACACAGAAAAAAAACACAAGTCGAGTGGCAAAAATATTGTTTATTATAATGAAAGTAAAAAACATTTTATTCAAAGTATTACAAAAATATTAAGTGACAGAAAAACAGATTAAAGCATTTAAAGAAAAAACAAATTAAAACATTTAATGGCAAAACTGGCTGTTGACCGTTTGTGAAAAGTTACTTTAAATTTGTTATCAATAATAGTCCTCAGAGATATCTTTATAATAATATGTTGGCCTCGAGGCAATAGAAATAAATAAAAACAACAAGATTATCAAATAATAATAGTGGAATGTTTCAATAAAACATTAATTAAAATTATTAGGCCTAATAACATTTTTATTAAATATATATATATAAATCTCTGAAAAATATAACAATAATAAATAATAACTATGAACACATACAAGAATAATTAAATAACAGAATACATGAATGAATAAAATACAACTAGAAAGCAATAACTAGAGATAACAAAAGGAAAAAATTGTAAAATATCAGCTGAACTTACGGGGCCTCGGGCAACAAAATAAATTTAGAAGGTTTTGGTCAGTTTGGAAAAGTTAAAAAAAACAAAAGAATTAAATTAATAATATTGCCGAAATCCAGCAGGCTTAACTGAGCAACTCCTAATTAGAACAACAAAGTGAAGAATTACCCGAGAACCCAGTTCTTTGGAAGATAATTACCAGAACACCCCCCATAAGATAAAAATAAAATCTAAAAATAAATCTAGCTTTAAAATTTCACTGTTCACCGAAAACACAAAACAAGTTTTTTCACAGATAGATGACATACTTTAAAATGTTCAATCGTGGGAGGCCAGAAAGGCCTAATAAATAAACTGGGTTTGGGGTCACCGGCATGTCGATGTCTTCATCCTGGAGGCTGATGGATGGACAGCGCGGAAAGGGTGAAGAAGTGGGTGCCCCTCTGGGACGCTTAGTAGAGGGTAGTTCCAGTCCGTAGGTTCCGCACTGTGCCTCCAGGAAATTGTCGTCAGTAGCCATGCAGATGCCCGTCCATCACTCTCCAACAACGGAGCCAGGGCTAAAGAAACCCACACAGCACAAAACATATTTTAGTCTGGCTCCACAAAAGCGAGAAAACGAAATAAATACATAAAGGATAAGATTAAAGAAACATTTGTTTTTATTAATAAAAGCTGCCATGACAATTAAAATGTAAAATTTGTAAAAATATAAATAAAGAAGTACAGAAATACCCAATTAAGTGTTTACCTTAAATAACAAAAGACTAAGTACAACTGGTTAAACAGATTAATTAATCAAAAAATAATAAAGAACAAAGATAACAATTTACTTGACTCAGCATTACATAACTAAAATTCTGTTATGTCAAGCAACAATATGAAACCTATTGTTAGACCTATCAAGTGAAATAGTTATAAAAAGAGAAAATGAATACTGATATTACTATAAAACAATTAAAATACGAAATTTAATTACATCTAAAAATCAATTTTAGTAGGATAAAATAATACAATAAAAAGAAATACATGAAATATCTTAATAAATAGAAATCCCAATAACCTTTACATCGGCACATGGGCCTAACCTAGACCTGCTAAAAACATTTCTACAAACAGGCAACAGCTTTATTTATTTCTGAAACAACACATACAAGAGAGATCAATAAACAATATTTTTAACTAAACAGTTACAAAAGCAAAAAATTTTACGAACACTTGCCTAAAGCCACAAAACATGTCGTCGACTGCCAAGCGTAGAATGACAAGCTTGGCGACAACACACCAAGAACACAGAAAACGAAATCAAGTAACACGAAATCACAGAACACATGAAAACAAAAACAAAGACACTAAAACTAAATGGAATACAGAGAGCTGCGCTGAGAGAGACGATCGTAAATGTGCAAACGGTACAACCTCCCCCTCCAAAAGAGGCAAAGCCCCAACCACAGGTGACCCCCCTTCCAACACTGGCAGCCTTCCATGTCGCCGAACATCAGAGGTACCAGGCACTGGCAGAAGATCACTAAGAGTCCACAAGTTGACAAAGGGTTCTTCGGAGCTTACCCATGGAGAAGCTCAAAGAGCACAGCACTGTAATTCTCATGTTTAGTCCGAGTTGAAAGCAGCTGGAGTCAAGAAAGGCTTTCATCACGGTGGAATGGAATCTGTTTGGTTGGAATGGAAAGCAATGAGAGCGGATCTGAGATTGCGGTTAAACGCTCTGCATGGGACGGCTGTGGGTAGTAAGGAGAGGTAGTCACGTGCTGGATGCTGTGCCCAAAACAGAACCGCCGGAACTCTTGAAGGTGAACTGAGACCCACTGTCAGAGAAGATAGGTGGCGGGGGTACACCAAAGTGCTGAAAAAGCTGGAACTTGAGTGCATGGATGGTGAGCTGAGCCATAGCACTAAGAAGAGGGAAAAGCCAAGAACTTTGAAAGGCATCAACACAAACAAGTAGGGTGAGTGTTACCTGACTTGCTACGGTGGGAAAGGGCCCACATAGTCGAAGAAGACCTTCTCAAAGGGGTGTTCCGCCACTTCAGATGACAACAACCCCAACTTTGCATTCTGACTGGGCTTGCTATGGGAGCAAAGGTGGCAAGCCCGGAACCTTCTCAAGCAATATCCCGGTCCATGCCTTTCCAGATGATCTCCTGAGACGAATCTTAGCAATGGTCTTGTGAATTCCTAAATGACTGCCCACAGGAGAGTTGTGGAAGTAGTTGAAGAAAATTGGGACCAGGAAATTCGTCAGCAAAACCTTGGATCCTCCACCATGGCGAGGTCAACAGCAGAGAACCCCCTTTGGACAGAGTGGGCTCCTCCCTCTTGAAGCTCACATAAGAAAACAGACAGCTCGGGATCTTGCTGGTAATGGTGAAGCAAACTGTCAAAAGCCAAAGGAAAGTCAAGCAGCACAGCCCCACAGCAGCTGGCTACTTCATTTCCCATATTAAAAATTAATTACTTTATCTTAGGAAAATGACTAATAAGTTTTGAAAATATTTTGGTAAAATTCATTCAGTAACAGACAAATGCTGTCTTGCAATATATTTAAGTGTCAGTGTGGTACAGTAATTATTGTAATTCATTTTATCTGCATATGCCTGATGAGCCTGGCTTATAGGTGTATATAGTATAAATTGATGGTTTCCTATTTTTGTTTAAAACACAAATCAATGGAAATAAAACATTCTTGATTTGTGGAGACATTTCATGTCCCTGATAGTCATAATATCCTTGAAGAACAGGATGAAAATAATTGTGTAATTGGTAAAAGGAAATTATATACATGCCAATGTTTTGGGAGTACAGCTTAGTAAAAGATTGGAAAAAACAATGCAGCATTACCAGTTGGTGCTACTAATTTCAGTTTACTATCAACACAATCAATTTTATTTTGTTAACATTAAATTTTATTAATATTTTATAAAAAGTTTTGCAAATTATTAAATTATTTTGTGAATCCCACTGGTCTGAGAAGGTGAGGCGTGGTTCACCGAAATCGATCACCATAATATTTGTGCATTTTCTACTTGTATTGTAATATATTTGTGCATTTTGTGCTTATATTGTAATAAATTTGTGTTGTGTGACGTTTACTTGTACTGTTATATGTACCAAAACGTATTATGCTAATTAAAAAACTAATTCTTAAATGTATCAACAAGTTAGTTCAACCTTCCATGAATCAGTAATTTCATTAATGTTTTCTTGTCTTTAGTTTGTGAACTGTGCTTAATTTTCATTTACTAACAATACTTCTCTAAGCCAAACTTCAGACATTTAGAGTAGTAACATCATAGTAATATAGAATGTTTTGCTATGCAGATTTCTGATCATTTTATGTATGGTTTTAACAGGATGGTTCACCAACATCCAAGACGTTTGAAACATTGTACCCAGTGAAATTGGAGCGGAGGAAGCGGAGGAAGGTGGGTGTAGAGCATCTGCTCCGAGACATTAAAGAGTACAACATAGTCGGAACTCTGTCACAACGAGCTGACCAACCAGCTTATAGGTCTCAAAGGTCTTCATTTGCAGCTACAAGATATGAGGGATTATCTAGTTCAGGTTAGTAAGTGATTTTGGCTTGTCATTGGGGAACTTGTGGACTTCAGTCATTGAAATCGGTCATTTTAGTCCCGAACAGATGATCAACAATTACTTATTTGTTTCAGTCAATCTGTCCAGCATGAAAAAAAACTGGACAGCGCATTTCAGATCGAGTGATCCATCTTCAGCTTTTATGTCTGTTAAGTTTATTAAATAATACATGTCATTAATTTTAAACACATAACATTTAAAAAAGAAAGTTCACACACAACACTATATTTTAAAATAAAAAAAAAATGCCAGCACGCATCAATACTAGTCCTGTGGACGAGTGAGAGACTGGAATTCAGTCCAGATCTTTACTGGAGTCCGTCGCTTGTCCACTGAACTAGTAGTTGTGCATGCCGACATTTTATTCTCATTTAAAAATAATAGTGTTGTGTGTGAACTTTCTTATTTAAGTGTCATGTGTTTAAAACTAATGACGTGTGTTATGTAATAACCTTTATAGAGACATAGACATTAGATCTAAGGCTGGATCACTTGATCTGAAACGCATCGTCCAGTTTTTTTTTATGTTGAAAAGATCGACTGAAACTTTTAAATTAAGTTTAATAAAGCACAATTTACTGCTGAAGAAAATAGATAAGTGAAATAGTATATAATTAATTAGATAATTCATAGAAACCACTGCCAGATGTTTTAAAGATGCAGTAAAAGGTGGCAAGGACAAAGAAAGACAAGTTAGGAAAAATGGAGGCAGGTGATTAAATTATGATTTAAATCACAACTGAATAATCAGTTCAATTTTGCAAACAATTGTCGCACATTAGTGATGACAATATGAAAAAATGAGTTTGAAAAAAGAAATTTTATTTGGTATACACATTCAAAAAATTAAATGATTCAAAAAAACACAGCCATATTTTCTAAAGATAGATCTTTTCTGCAAGTAAAGAGGACAAGGACAAAGAAATAAGAGTTAGGAAAAAAGTAGGACATTAACTTACAATTAGATCAAAATTAAATAAAATATGCTCAATTTCGGAAACAAGTTTAGGATATTATTGAAGACATTACTAAACAAAATATTTATCGTTGTCTTTGGCCTTAGCAAAAAAATTTAAAAAAAGATTTAATAATGATGTTTAACTTTAGGAATCGTTTATATTTTCTACCTAACATTTTCTGTATTCTTTTGTAAAACATCTCAATGTTATGAACTTCTGTATTTTTTTTAAAAACGATTTTTGTTTGTGGACTGTCAACATGCGGGTTATTTTACTGTTAGGGCCATAAAAAATAACAATATAAATTATTGCTTGTTACATTTCTATACTTTTATGTTGGCAAAAATTTAAAAGCTAATAGAAATGCTTTACTCAAATGTCTAATGCAAGTACAACTTAAATGCATGTTGTTTAGTAAAATTGATCGCCATAATACTTGTACAGAAATCCCCAGTTCTAACTCTTGGATGTACCACAGTATAAAATAATATGCTATGGTTTCTTATGCCTTTGTCCAAGCCAAATCCCTGCTTGGCTTTTGATCAGTGATTTCAAGGAACAACGGTGATTAAAGACAGTAGGTGATTAAAAAATTGCCAAGTTTTGTAAATTTTGCTTGCAAAAGACAGTGAGTGATTCACTGCTTTGTTGGTTTACCGACATATGATAATTTTGTGTTGGAAAGAGAGTTTGGTTCTCTGCTCTTAGAAATAAAATAAAATACAACTATCAACATATTTTTGAAGCCGGATTGATGTAATATTAGTGATGTGTAACATTGAAATTATATTTGGGTTTTCTTCACAGAGACATTGCTTGCTTTTACTTTCCATAATTTACAAATCTCAGGTGAAAGTAACTAGTTAGCACCTTATTCAAATGAAACAATTAACATTAATTAAGGAAACAATCGTTGTTCATTATACTCTATAACTATGTAAGATATGTAGTTTATTTATACTGAGTTAGACTTGTAGCACAGGTCATATTCATCCATAAAATTTGTATCATAACCTGAGTTTATATCTTGTACTTAATGTATCACAGAAAATAAAGTAGGAATAGAAACCCCACATAATGGTGACAAATATAATATGTAGGCTAAACTTTTTCAGGTCGTTGAAGGAAAATTGCCTATCAATCATCAAATAGTCTATCAACTGCAGGATATATTCAACCTTCTGCCAGACATTGGTCACGGAAACTTTGTGGATTCAGTATATGTGAAAACCAAAGACCAGATTGTTGGTTGTGTACTTGGCAGCAGCCTGATCAGATCCATTATTGCTCTCCATAACCTTATCAACACAACTTAGTAACAGAGATGCAGAGAAAAAGGAGGGAAAGAAAGAAGAAAAACCTGCAGTCAAGGAAGAAGAAAAGAAAAAGGAAGTTAAAGGCGAAATAGGCCCTCATAAATTGAGTCTATTTTTTAAGTCTCTGTATAATAAATTATTTTCATTTATTTATACTCAAGTTGTGATTTTTTCATATCCTACACAGTTGATATAAGTCACTCTATAAATAGCCACAACTTCAATACAAATATTTCAGTGAATTGTTCATTTAAAACAGTGTATGTTCAATTTTATGTAAAATTAATAAGTAATTTTTAATTTTGGATTTCTTATGTGGAATGAAGTAGTATGGTTGTGTACATTCTTTGGTCAAAACTGGAATTAACAGATTGCATTTTTTTTTAGATATATACAATGCTCCAGATTACTTAAATCTATGAAAGGACCAAACATGATGGTTTGTATCCAAACGGTCATGTTTCATTTCGTGCTATTATAGCTGACGTTTCAATAGTAAAGAATGTTCCACACTTGCGGGGCAGTAGTTTTTTTAAGATTTTGGTTGGAGTTTTGCTTTTAGATGATCTCGTCTGGTTAAAGTACACAACATTTTACAGTATTATTGAACATAAATCGGCTGAAGCAATGGCACTGACAGTGCCATTACGAATGAACCTGGTGATACTGAAACTAACATTATATTTATATATTGTAAAAGAAAAACACAAACGGTAGTAGAATAAATAACTTACGATTTTTAACTTATTAATTTTTAAACTCCAAATTAAAAATTTATTAAAAATATTACTAATAAATAACAAAGTAAAAAATGTACATTAAGATAGCAGTGTAATGAATACATCGGTTATTGACGAATTTGAAAATGATTTTTTCAACGCGCCTAATATGAACTTCAGCTGTATTCATTTAAAAATAAGAAGTTTTAAGGAAATATTTTGATTTATTTCTGGTTCAGCTTTCAAGTATAAAACATAATTTTGATTTTGTAATCTTAAGTTAAATTTGGATGTTTGAAGAAGAAGTATCCTTCTATAAAATACCTGGTTATATGAGCGTGTACAACTGTAATAATGAATATAGGGCCAGTGGATTATTAGTGTTTGGTTAGGGACAATGTAAAAGTAAAAAAATAGAGGTATTAAAATGCAAACTGCTGATATATTAGTTCTAGAATTTTAGATAAACAAAACAATATTTAATTTGCTTTGTGAGTTTAGATTACATAGTTATTCAGAGTATATGTTTATTGATGAATTAGAAACAAAATTCCAAAATTTAAGCTCAAACGTAATTTTTAAGAGTGACATGAACATATGTATAAAAAAAAAAACAGAAGTGGAAAATTATGTCATTACTATACAATCAAAGATTCCACTGTTTTGTTAATCAATATACAAGAGAAATAGCTGATTCTAAGTCTAGTATTGACTATATTTTTTTCGTTATAAAATTTTCAAAGTATTTCAAACAGAAATTTTAAAATTAGGAATAACCAATCACAGTTTAATTAGTTTGAAAATGACACAAGAAAATATAAATTAAAAGCTGTATTCAAAATTTTGTCGTAGAAAAAAAATTTGCTTTAAGGATCTAATCTCATTTTTAAGAAATTGTACCTTGTCCTGTATACTAAATAAAAGCAATGTAAATGAAGCTATTTTCTATAATTTTAAATTAGCATTAAGACAAAATGGTTTCAAATACACATCTAATTTTGAATTGCTTCGTTTTTTACACATAACTGAAGGGATTAAGATTTTTTTCATTTAAAAAAACAGGGTGTCCAGCAACAGGGAAAACCTGGAAAAGTCAGGGAAAAATCAGGGAATTTGAAACTAAACATGGAAAATCCTAACAAGAACACCTGTCTGTTGTGATTTGTAATAATCACCATATACTTGGGTGCGCTACAAAAAATCCTTTACTTTGTTTACTAAATGTTAATTTTACGTGCCATTTAATATTCTAAATTATGAAAAACTACTTAATTCCTTTGCTTATGCTTGTTTGACCTCATACAACTAGTTTAATATCGCTAAAAGTTTAAACTTACTGAAATAATTTTCTGATTAGTACTTGTTAAATAAGTCATAGAACTTAAATTTATGCTGGTTTTGGGTTCAAGGCATTGACAATTGTCATAATTCAACAATAGAATAAAAGGTATGTTTATTTTTTACTCAAGGCTAATTATAAATATTTTAAATTCTACGTCTACTTTTATAAAGTAGTTTAAAATTAATAATTATTGTAGGTAATAGTTTTGAATTTTACTATTAGGGTTATCAATACAAATATATTTGTGAAATATTGATATTTCGTTTATTAATAATTGTAATTGACTGTAAATATATAACATAATGTATTACATGGTAGTACATAATATTACTATTCAGTTAAATAGACTTATATTTAACTATGTCGATTTGGGGTCAGGGAAATTTTGTATGAATCACGGATCGGTTAGAGAAAAGTCTGGGAATTTTGTTTAAGGAGGTTTACTGGACACCCTGAAAAAATGTACAAATATTTATAATTTTGAAGGTACAAAAGGGGTAAAGGGTATTGTAAAAAATGTATTAGAAAAAAATTAAATTTGTATTTTGGAACGGTTTTTGTCTTAACACTGATTTAAAATCAGCTATATTCACCACTTCATAAGGCCATAAGTTCTAAATGTAGTGGTTAAAAAAATTGTTTATATATTTTTCCTGTCTCAAGGGAGGGTATATTAACTAATTTTGATTATAAAATAGGAAAATAATTTAAAAATCGAAAACCGATTACACCACCTTAAAATAAGAACATCACTAACACTGCGTTACTCCACGATGCATGAGGGAACTAATATCAGCCGTTTTTTCAGCCAGTAGTGGGGGGAGCAGATCTGACCCTAAAGTTTTGTGTCAATTCAATTTGGTATTAACAGTCCAACAGAAACTTAAGTACTGTGGTATACGTATGCTTACGGGGTTCCAATCTGTGATTTAACCTTAATCTAGGAATATGAATTTGCTAGAGTGAGTAAACACTCAAACTCTAGATAAGCCACGATCAGAACCTTTAACCATCGGAATATTTTCACTAACATTTGGTAAAAGTGGATAAAAATATCATTTAATCCCACTTCAGATTACAATATTTTTTAGTCTCTAATCTTAATGGCGCTCCCTTTTTCCTGACGCACTACACGGCTGTGTACACTTTGCTTACCCCTTAAACCGGACCTGCCGAAAGCGTTTTATACCCTAATGAAAGATCGAGCTGTTGAAAATTTTGTGATTTCTTCCAACTGCCAGAAAAATATGTGTTTGCCCTGTGTCACCGATCAAGCAGCTTATTATAGTAGACAACTATTATCTTATAACTATTTATGAGGGACATTCCAAAGCACCTCAAAATCTTGAAACTTTTTCTATTTACAATTGGCTGGAGACAAAAATAGTACAATGATATTTGAGCTATGGGTCATTAATAATGCCCCTGCTAACATTAAAAGTGTTGAAATAATTTATCCGATTGTCGGCCATTCATTCTTGCCCCCCCGACAGGGTGTTTGGACGCATAGTAAAAATAGGACACTATCATATGCCTGAATAGTATATTGACATTTTTGTGACAGCGGGTACAGTTTTTAAGTTTGGAGAAAATCTTAAGGTTGTAGACTGGAAAGCAAAAGTCACAGAAATTCTGAAACCCCCAGATTGTGGCACTTTCAATTACAGCCAAGTAAGAGGATTACTTAACAAAAATTAAATAAATAAAAATGTGATGGTTCTTATCAAAAGTGAGGTTTCTTACAAGTCAGATTAAGGTGTATTTAAAAGCATTTGTAAGAAACAAAAACTAATTCCCTCTGAATAACCAGCAGAAATAATGCAAGGTGCTTATACAGTTAAGAAGCAAAAGTTTGTAGATGTGGACAATTTGTTAAAAAAGCATTTTGGCGAAGCTTGAGAAAATGACCCTTCTTCAAGTTATTATAAAGAGACCTTAGAGAAACGAGACAATCTAGAATATGGTGATACAAATTTAGTAGATGAGGAAGAAACCTTTTTACGATCCACATGATCCCATTGCATATTTGAGGATTTGAAAGTTTTAATGTAAACATGATTTTTTTATAATCAATAAAAAGAACTCAAAATATGTTATGCTTTTGAGTTGTATCTGTAAATTAAAGAATAATAAATTAATTAATTCTTAAATAAGTACTATTTTACTAATAAAGAATACTCTTTTACATTGTCTTGTTTTCTTTGATTTTGCAGCAAAACTCGTCTAGTACTGCCATGTTTGCAACATAACTTGCCGATTGCAATACAACTTTCCTTATTCAAAGTTAATTATTTAATTACATGAAAACAGTGGCGGCTTTTGACCTAGTAAAGTGGGGGTTCACACACCGGGGGTTTTGGGGTGTACGGAGTACCCCACAAGTAAAAGCGTGCAAGTAAAATGCTGTAAAAACTATACGCTTAAACATGCATTTTAAAATATTTTACAACATATTTTAACATAGTTAAAAACCATACTTAACCAAACAACAGATTTTAAAAGGATTGGGAGTGGAGCACACGGCAAGTGTGCACCGCTGGCTTCTACTAAAGACGGCCCCACCACCGCCTTCCAGACAGAACAGCTGATTAGGCATTGCATATACGCTATGGAGCACAACCGGGTCTGTGCGACAGTACTGCGGGATTAGCGGAAGCTAGCTGAAGGCGCCTCTTTGAGTTTTCTTACGTTTAAAAAGTTTAAAAATTGAAATTTCGCAATTTCAATGTGTAAATAATTTAACCTAAACTTTAAATGTGGTTCATTTTCTTTTTCAAATCTCACAGGGGGTTCATGTGCTCTTATGGAGTAACCGCCACTGCATGAAAACTAATCAATTCCCTTGGACAAAACTTTCTGAAAATTGTGTTTAGGCCTCATTTAATAGGATAAAAGAACAAAAACATCAAATTTCCGTGGTGCAACAAAATGAAGTTTTTTTAGTTTACTAAAGTGATTGAAAATGGATAAGGCTAGTTTTGCATCTAAAAAACGCCTCAAATAATATTTTTGCCTGAAGCTAAGTGTACATAATTTAATGTATAAAACATATTGTAAATTATAAATAATTGAGTGTCGTAATTGTTCAAATAATTTCATAAGTTTAGTGGTTTTTCATATGGTTTAGTGCACTTTCAAAATTTTGTAAAAATATAAATCGTATATTTTATTCAATCGTCTTAAACTGTACATTTAAAAAAAATCTATAGTTTTTTATATTGAATTTTTTAGTTTATAGTAATGTAATTTTAAAGAAATAACAGTAATTAAAAAGTTTATTTTAAATGTTTAATTATTTTCTTGTCTAAGTAAAATATTTTGAATTAAATATGATTGCTATAAACGGCAAAAGAGTGATCAGTCTCAACACAGTTGTTAGCGGTAAGGCCGTTGGATTGATGTAATTAAAAAGTTTATTTTAAATGTTTAATTATTTTCTTGTCTAAGTAAAATATTTTAAATGAAATATGATTGCTATAAACGGCAAAAGAGTGATCAGTCTCAACACAGTTGTTGGCGGTAAGGCCGTTGGATCGATGCGGAATGAAGTCGCTAGCCCCGCCCAGGTACCCCCAGTGAAGTAGGGCCATACCAAGGCAGTACTTCACACGCACACCCGCGGACCTTCCTTCACCTCAGGAACATAGAAGTGTACCCGCCCAAAGACTGTGCCGATCCTAACACTCGACCTTCAAGAAGCTGGATTACAGGAGTACGCCACGACTCCCAGTCAACTAATCAGCGTCAAATGAAGTATTTATTTCAATTTCATTCATTATTTAGTTCCAAAATTTGTTGCTAGGTCAAAATGTAGTTTATGAATTTCCCACTAGGCTGTATTACAGTATACCGTACAGTAGCGCGGCTTAGCTGCAATACTGGCAACCAAGTGATGCTAGCGTACCTAGCGGCGAGGTAGTAAAGAGCTGGTGCGGTAGGCAAATAAATGATATGAATTGAATATTTGCATTCAATTAATTGCACTTGTATTTATTGTGTCTGGGCTAACTGCAGACCTTCATACTCTTCTGTTAAAACATTACATGTGAGTTGAGAATAATTTTCCAGATGTTTGATACAATTTTTATGCTCTTCAGTTCTTCTTTTTACTGATCTATATGATTGTCCAAGATAATTTAAATTACACTGACAAGACTAAGATTTTGAGTATAGGCTAAAATGTTTCAGTAAGCAGTTAACATATATAAGCTACTCATCATTCTATTAATAAAATATATTCTAGATATGTTTTGATTTAATTTCTAAAATAATAATCAATCCACGTTTTAAAATAAACAAAAATCAAATAATTAACTATAATTTATACATAAATTATATGTGAATTATTTATGTATTGAAAGAATTGTTTACGTGCATTGCAATTTATTTCCAAATACAAAATATGTCATCTAATACATCTGAACCAACTTTTTGGAGTCCATGATGATAAAGCTATATATGTTGCTTAAAACTAGACTAAGTGCTATGCCCATTGGTAAACCTGAGTTTTAAAGATAAAACTAAGAATTGAATTAAAAATATCCAAAAAAATATGATACAAGCATCTTGTAGTTCCGTAATAGATGATACCGGTAATGTTCTTTCTTGTAAAGTACTGTAATTTTCTTAATTGTGTTCTTATATTATTAAACAGTTCAAGAGCATATCTGTCAATATAGTCCGAATAAAATTAATTCGGACTATATTAATAATAAATAACTTTGGTACTGGCGGAACGGCCTCTCCGCTAGTCTGAAATTACAAAACTATGAGTTTAAATTTGCTGTCAAACTTAAAATAAGTTAGCAATAATTTTCAAACTTATAGTATATTGTCCACCATGTTATATTCTTTAAGAAAAATTATGCTGGAGTTTTCCTTTGACTAGTTTGGTTTTTATAGTGATATTTGTGTTTAAGAACACGTTTTTATGAGTGAAATTGCGCGTGAGTCGTCTTTAAGAGGGCACCGGAGTCAGATTGAAAATCGCATTTTAGTTTGGTGAACGCGTAGTTGGTGTTTATGCAGTACGTTGTCTGAGTTGGTAGTTGGCGTTTTAAGTCCTAGGGGCGCTACATGGCACGGCCGCCAAGGCATTTATTGCTCGGCCGTTCGTCCCTTGCACCATCACTTCACATTAGGGATGGGAAATGTAGTTCATCAGACGGAGTTAGTTCACTCCGGAGTTATAATGACTCGGAACTAGTTCCGCGGAGTAGTTCCAACTCCGAACGTCGTTCCAGTTCAACGTGGAGCGAAGCTCAAGTGAGTCGCTCCGAGTGGATGCGCGCGCATCACGTACTTCACTCCTTTGTTTTGATCGTTCCAACAACTCCGGAACTATGTTAGTTCCATGGAGTGGGGAACTACGTCGACACTGCAGCCGCTCTGACAGTGGTTGCGCGCGCATCTCGTTCTCACTCCTTTCTGTTGATAGTTCCAAAAAGATAGAAACTAACATATGATTTTTAGGTTATATCCAGCTAACAATTTGAACTATGTATTTTATTTAATTATTTTACAAAGAAAAAGTATGGATGTCTTATTAATTTTCCAGCAGAAAGTAACGTATTGTATATTTTATATGCGTATATTTATGACATATAATACTCATTTATTCTAGTTCCGAAATGAACTAGTTCCGCACTAGCACTCGGAGTTGGAGCTGTAACTCCTTAACCGGAGTAGTTCCTTTGTTGTCGTTCACTCCGGAGTTACCCATCTCTACTTCACATTCTTTCTAATGTTTTATAGAACAACAGAAGGGAAGGGACGGGTGTCTTGACACCGCCAGCCGACAGGGTTGTCAAGGGACTTCCGTGGTCTGCTTGTCCTCATTCCTTCCGGTAGTACAAATAAATTAGGTAGAGTTGCATTTAGTTTCTTGTTATTGAAACTAGTAAAACAGAGTTTATATTACTTATCTAATACCGTTATCGCACAACACTTAATGAAACTAGTATGAAAACTTTTTTGTTAGAATATCACAAAATTAGAATTTGTGACATTTAAAATATTTATAAGTAACTGACATAAACGAATGAAACCAATGTATAAAAGTGAATGCCTAAATGTAAAATTAACAGAAAATATGATAAAAATAATTTAATGACAAATTTCAGGAAGGAACACAAGGGAAATAAATGAAATTAATTAGAGTATCTGATAATATAAATATAATAGTATGATGACAAAAATGGTGTGACAAAAATATTGATTATGTAACCCAATATCATCAAACCATTTTTCAATTACAACTGAAAAATGATAATAGAGTCCTTATTGCTTATTAGTCATTGTATGAATGACACAAATTAGTGCAATTAAATCTTAACAAGTCTTACCTTTTATATTTTTAGTGGACTCAGGTTTTTAAAATATTACACACGTTTTTAGTATTTAATAATGTAATATAACACAAATAATATTAACAATATTGTCTTTACAAAAATGCAAACATCAAACTGTAATCAATATAACTTCTACAAAGCTTAAGTAAAAAGGATATTGTAATTAATTATTAACCCGCGAATAGCAATAGCATACATTCATTTAGTACTACCCGAAACTAAATCTTCACACATATTCAAATTCCCATAAAAAATTAAGTTAACATTTTCAAATAATAATAATAACTCTTAATGATGTACAAAAGTTTATATCTCTATAATTTTAAAAATAAAAGAGTAAATGTTGCATCAGCATATAAGAATTTAATCAATATGCACTATAGTTGCTATTACGTTATTAAATCTATAAAATGATATAAGTATTTTTTGTAAATGACGTACAAAACTTAAATAATACTGATTTGCACCCTGACTTTGAAATGATGATTATATCCATTCCCATGGCTTATCAGTAAACGCTTATTTTGTTTACTTTTCACGAGAAAACAAGATTACCGTGTTTCATGAAACTTTCTATTATTTTATTTGTGCACCTGACTATTTTCAAAAACGCATATAACGGTATTTTATTCTGTTTTTAATTTATAAGTACTTTTATCCCACATTATATTCAGCTAGTATATTTTTTCTTTTTTGAACGATTATAAACGATAGATGCGTTACATTGCCAACTTACAATGAAAAATGTCTGGACACCCGATGGAATTAGACTGTCAGTGGAGAATGGCAAAGCTGTTCTGAGCATCAAAGTTTTCAACGATATGTCATGTAGTACTTTAAAAATTAATATATTCAGAACAATTTGACTGGTTTCAGCCTTCAGACAGTGTACTAGTACAACCATTGATTTTACTATACATACTTTATATAGTAAAATCAATGGTACAACTAGCACAAGAGATACCTGAACAATTATGACAATTTATTGAATTCTGCCGAGTTAACTTTTTTTTAATTCTGCCGTAATGAATGTCTTTTTAAAAGAAAAAAATGAACTGTCTAATAATATTTTATTATTCTGTAATCTTAAATTAAAATATAGTTGTAGTATTACGAGCATATGTAACTAAGTCGTTAATAATTACCCCAATTGACAACCTGAATCTCATATAATAAAATTTATAGAAAACACTTTACAAATAACTCCCCCCCTCCCACCAGACCCCAAGTATATCCGGTATCCGTATTTTATTGAGAAAATTTATGGCAACACTAGCTCGTTTTGTCTGTCAACGTGAACGGTGACTGACACTGTGGCTATTTAGTCACGCTGATGATTTATTATTTTATTTACTTTATTTTTTACATCTTACTAACCGACAGCCCTTGCTCAGCTACGGGATGGTTCTCTATGCTTGATTACCCTCCTCTCCGTGGTTCTCTCTAAACTCTAAACCATCACATCCATATTACAGTCTGTATACGGTAGGGTGGCGCACGGACCCGCCAGCTACCTGTGTCTGTCCTTTCCTCCCCCCGGCGCTCGCGGCTGTTTCCATAATGAGTCACCAACTAGCCCCTCTAATAGAATTATTAACTTTTTTTACTTTCTCATAATATCTCAATTTTAATAGAATATTTGTAAAGTACTAACAAAACTAAGAAAAGTGATATAAAACACGATGTGCTTTGATTATAAATAACGAAATGGTCGAAAGATATTTTTTAGCCGAAATACTGTATGATTTGTTAAATGTTTTATATTTCTCATAATTCCCTAATCTTGATACAATATTATTTTAAGAGTTCTTTGAAAAAAGGTAGAATAATTTAAAACTATGTTATCGCATACTATTTAATCAGCCAAAATATCATTAAATAGGCAACACTACATACTTTACAGTTTATTTGATTAATAAATCAACATTATTTTATATTACTCCCAGTAATCTTCTTCAAGCCAAAGTATTTAGTGTCCAGAAGTTGAGCATTTTCCATTTATCTTCCATGTTGTTTCCGTGTGACACTGAAATAAAACAAAATCGCGCTAAAACCAATATACAATATTTTAAGATTGCAGTTAATTTTTTACCATTCGTTATATTTTATTACTAGTTCTAATGACATTAAAATGTTTTAAAGAATACATTGAAATGTTACAGTACCCGCTATTCATCAATCATCGCAACCTTATTGTCATGACTAATAAAGAAGTAGTAATATCTTATTATACTCTACTTATATTTAAAAAAAACGTTTAAAGTCTCTGTAAATTTGAAGATAATTATTTTGTTTTACTGTATACTATTATCATATTTTTATACCCTTTTTGTAATCATATATATTACGTCCAATAAAATTTTCTAGGTAAATAGATTTTATTTTACCTGATTACTCTAGAGGTGACACTCCCAGATCGTCATCGTCATCGCTGGTATCCCAGTCACTGTCATCCGATTCACCAGGGGCCAGATTAATGACTAGTTCTTGGACACTGACGTCATCAAGTCCTTCGTTTGTCCAGTCTGCCTCGACTTCTTTCTTGACGTGTTCAACGCATTTGCGCCAATCTTCTGAGGTGAAGGAGTTTACAGCTTCCATAAACAAATCCTGAACATCGTTCAATTTAAATGTAGTATTCCTTGCTGCTACATACCGCTTCAAAGTTGACCAAACCAGCTCAATTGGATTGTAATTACAGTGCTACGGTGGCAGTCTGATTACTTTAAACCCACGCTTACAGGCTTCTTTATCTATTACGTAAGATTTTCTTTGTTCCTTATGCAGCTTTACAAGACTGTATAGTTCTGGCTTCCGCATGTCTGGTGAATATGAAATGCCGCGAGTTTTCAGCCATTCCTCCATTTCACACTTTCGTGAGCCAGATGTTGGCGCTTTGTTGGCTACTTGAGAGTGGTAAGGTGCGTTGTCCATTACTATTGTCGAACCAGCTGGAATAGACTTCAGGAGAACCTCAAAAAACCAACCCTCAAAGACTTCGGAATTCATTTCCTCGTGATATTCGACCGTTTTTTTTGACTGGAATATCAGAGGTGGCGACTTGATCCAGCCGTTAAAGCCTCCTGCATGGCAAATTATTAAACGTTTTCCTTTTCCTAAAGGGGCATTTACAGAACACTTTACACTGTCATTTGTCCATCCTGAGTCTTTCGAAGTGTTGGCGTTGATCCATGTTTCATCCAGAAAAATAACTTTTTTATAGTCAATTTCCCGAATTTTTCGCAAATATCGGCACCTAGCAAGAGCAACTGAGGGTTTCTCCATGAGAACTTTTCTATTGTCTAACTTTTTCCATTTAAATCCGATAGTTTTCAAAATGTTTGCCAGTGTTCGTATACAACCATCAAACAAACCCGCTGTTCGTAAACTTACTTTTAACTTTCGGAGGGTAGGGACTTCTCGGCGTCTGTAGTAGCTAAAAACGTGGTTTCTAATTGCAGTTTTCTCAAAATCGTCTAGCTGTGTAACTATTGACTTGTATGGTTTTCTTCTTCTTGGGGTAGTAAGCTTAGGGATGGTAGGTCTAGGAGTATTTTGCCTGGATTTATTACTTACAGCTGATTCAGGTATTGGTGATTGATCCGTTTCTTCAAAACTTTGAGGGTTGACACGAGAGTTTCCTTCATTTTCCACTGCTTGTTTTAGTTGCGACTTGATCCGCACCAATGTTCTTCGTGAAATGTTACATGCGGCGACCACTCTTTCAGATACTTTTTTCACATCTAATAATGGACCTTTGTTGTCATGTTCCCGCTCAAAGTAATGTAACACCGATGCAATTATAGTTCTGGCTTGAGAGTTATAAGTAAACCCACGTTTTTCACTTGATGGCGGCATAATAGTGCACAAAAAATTAAAACATTCACTAAACAAAAAAATATCACTTGGAAAAAAATTAAACTATTTAAACAATTAAAAAAATAATAAATAAACCAACTATGTGTAATGTATTCGTTACAAGTTATCCCGGGAAGTATCCACATCTAACTGAAAACTACCCTGGCACCCTGGACAACCATTACTGCTAAGAGTGGTGAATCACCAACCCCTTCGCGGAAAAATATTAGCGCACATATTAGACTACGGTTAGTCATCAACAAGTTCAATGCCCTAACCAGTCTTGTTGTCCCATGTCCCATATCTGCACACTGCACGACTATGGGAGAAGGCAAGAGTATCGTACCTTATTTCAAAGTACTCTTAAAATAATATCGTATCATGATAACGTTGTATGAGAAATGTAAAACATTTAACAAATCATACAGTATTCCGGCTAAAAAATAACTTTCGACCATTTCGTTATTTATAATCAAAGCACATCGTGTTTTATATCACTTTTCTTAGTTTTGTTAGTAGTTTACAAATATTCTATTAAAATTGAGATATTATGAGAAAGTAAAAAAAGTTAATAATTCTATTAGAGGGGCTAGTTGGTGACTCATTACGGAAACAGCCGCGAGCGCCGGGGGGAGGAAAGGACAGACACAGGTAGCTGGCGGGTCCGTGCGCCACCCTACCGTATACAGACTGTAAACCTCAGCTTGCTGCTGTTCTCTTAGATTACAACGTTTAATATTTTAAACCCCTATAAATCTACTTTAGGGTTTAGGGGGGTGAAAAGTAGTGCTATCATGCCACCAGAGTTAATATAATTGACCTTAAACATTTCTCACTGATAACCAAATTAGCCAAGCTTTTGTGCCATGTTTATATTTTTTGTATCAGTTTCGCTACTCATGTTGTTGGTTGGTGGCTACTCATATTGATTACGATTTCTACCCAAGCTGTCGTTGTGGAATAGGCTTACCATTGTGGACTGTAGGCGTAGTTTACCGCGGACAGTCCGCCTTATTTACATATGTCCGCGAAGTGGTTTGCGGCTACAAAATGTCCG
>JAQJVL010002867.1:0-17500 GCA_035578905.1 Stictocephala bisonia | reverse complement strand
TTCTGGCGGAAATATACATTTTATTCAAGGGAAAACTTAAACTATGTTAAAAAAAATTCGAAATATCTATATTATTTACAATTTAAACAGTTAAACATCTTTTGTCAGCAGGATTATTCTACCACTCTCCTTAGAAGTTTGTTTTCATTTGATACACTTTCATCGAGAAAAGATAGGTCTGTTCTTTTGTTTCTAAGGTTGTGCACAATTTGATCGACAGTTCCTTTATCTTAAACCTAATAAAGCTACGTGTAACAAGAAATAATTTGCTTCCATCCACAGTATTTTTCATTCCAAGATGTAATACTATACAGTTCTACAGTTTTTTTTATATATTTAAGGCAGTTAGGTTTTTGAATATCTATAGAAATGAGCGTTATACTTTTCGTGCAACAGTCGTGCAAGTATATTTCTGGATAGTTTAACTGGTTTTTGTTAATATATGTTGATGCTATGTTATTTTAGTTTAATTTATCAATAACAGTATCTCTTTTTAATTCTTTTACTGTTGACATTATTACATTATTATGAATACATTATTAATGTAAGTAAATTAGCCTAGTGATTATTTTTAATTCCTTCATTTCTCTATTTTCATATGTAATGCTATATAGTTTTGTATGTAACTTTTTGTCAAAATACCTGTAAAGACTTTTAGTCTGTCTGTGGCTGTTATGTTTACTAAAATAGTTAAATAATTAACGCTGAATAAGTTAATTATTAACTATAAACTATGACGTTTTGATTTAATGAATAACATATAACTTTATATATGTTTAAAGTATTTAGGTACGCCTACAACTTACACAACATGTAAAGATCTATTCTGACTAGTAGTCAACCAAGCGGCGAATGTGAGTACTAGCTCTTGTTGTATTTGAAAAAAGATATCGCTTCTCCACTGTTGTTAGTGCTGCTTAAAGCGGCAATACAAAATGTCATTTGACGAGTTGAATACTTTGGTCACTGGAATAACTCGAAAACGCGTACTTTAGTCACTCGAGAATCCAAATTCGCTACTTTGGTCACTGGGGGCTGAAGACAATGGAAAGGAAAATCGGCCACGCCTCGAGCTTCCTGCCTTGCTGTCATAAACTAACGAAGGGACACTGCACATTCAGTTTGTAATTACCGATATTCCTGGAAATGTTTGGCGATAAATGAATGCACCAATAATTTTGCTAAACTTAATGTTTCTGACTTTCAGAGTTAACACTTTTCCAAAACATTCTTAGCTTGAATTAGCTATATTTCAATAAAAAATGTATTCCATGATAAATGAACTGTACGTGATGTTTGTACAATTTTAAAATAATTATCAAAATAATCCTGGAATAGCATATGTATTTTAAGGCGAGCGTTTATTACACAAATTGTAACAGAGTTTTAATTACATCGGATCGATCTAGATCCGATCCGATTCAGACGATTTCAAACTATATATAATAATTAATTATGATAACGATGTTAATTCACTGCAGTCGCCCCTTTATACTCTCTATCTATGCCAGGTGAGCAATTTCAGGCATATCGGTATTTTACAATCTAGGTGACCCGTCGTTCGTTTATGCCAGCAAGGCAGGAACATCGGAGCGTGACCGATTTAAGTTCCCGGTGACGCCCTGACCCTAGTGATATTCAAGTTACTCGGATAACCAAATAACGAGAATTCGAGACACTCGAGTGACCAAAGTATTCAATTCGCCACATCACAATTTGATTGCCGCTTGAAGCAGTACTAGCAACAGTGGAGTAGCGATTTATCGTTGTAAATACAGAACGTACTAGTCTCACATTCACCACCATGGTAACAACTAGTCAGAAGTCAGAATAGTTTTTTACATGACGTGTAGGTTGTAGGACGTACGACTACCAAAATATGATAAACCTTAGTAAACTTATATGTTATTTATTTTAACTAATAACAAGATAAAAAATGTTATATTTTATAATTAATTATGAAATTAAATTGTTAACCAATATATTACTTAATAATTAGCTTAAACACTTTAATATACCAAGTAAATTTCTTATAAATACTAGTAAATTACTTCTCAGTTGACAATGTACTAATATAAACCATACAAGAGTAATAAACACTCTTAAGCGTTAATTACTGCAACTCTACGCTGCTCCTGCTTCATGGGCTCTAACCTTCAAGAACACCCGTAGGAAAGTAGAGGCTGTGCAATCGAAAGCTCTGCATTGGATCACAAGGAGCCCGTGGTTCGTTAGGAACGACGTCATACGAGAGGGTCTCCAGCTTCCAGGCATGGAAGAGTACGTTCGGTCCACATCCGAGCGGATGTTCCGGAAGGCCGCCACTTCCCCCTTCCCCCACATCGCAGATATAGCCAGATGGAATGGGGACACCGGAATTTCACCGACCGATGCCCATCACCATCCTGGATGATCCGCCCTACGATTTTTATGACTCCGCTAGTAGGCCCTTCCGGCCTGCTAGCTATTGTTTATCTGCGGCCTTTGAACACCCCCTTAGGAAATTGCACAAATCCCATAAAATATAATTTCGCCCACCATGGGTTGTAACATAGTTTTATACTAGTAAGCTGCTAAGCAATATGCTACTACCAGACCCTTCCGGCCTGTTCATAATGCAGTTGTTATTAAGGCTCCTGTGTACACTGTTAGGACATTGTCATAACTTCCTTCACCTTAGCTTCACCCAATAATGGTGGGATGTAAACATTAAAAAAAAGCTGACTACCACAACAGGCGCTGTTTTAAGAATTCGAAAAGAGATACTGAAGCAAATAGCCTTGGTCAAAGCTGTGTTTGACAACAGGAGTCAACAAACCCCAGAGCGTCAGTGAGTGAGTAATCGTTAATTATTCAGGGCTCTGACAGATGCTCTATCGAAGATTTGTCGTGATTCCGAGGCAGAAAGACGCTCTTGGTAGTGGGGCACTGTCGAGAACGCCAGGGACCGATGATGTAGTTCACCTTACCTTGATTGGGGCGGACGGAAGACGATGAGGATAAGCGCTTTAAAACATCTAGCGCCATAAGTCCAATTGTTTTTAGGTGGCTCTCCCTTTTTAGGGCATCATGGTGCCTGGGGGCTATAAAATCTCAATAGGTTAATTTGCCATATTTTACACGTTCATCCCCTTACCCCTTTCTGTCTCAAACAGCACCTATTTAACGACAATAGTTAAAGAAAATGTTTTACCGAGCTTTTCAAAATTTTAATGGAGGAGTTCATATAAACTTCGCGTTTCGCAAATCTACATTTTTATCAACAGTGGATAGAATCCGGTCTATATTTTTTACGTTTACTACATACATCGATGGGTAGGCGAAGGGCGAGGAGGTGTACAAATTGTAAAATTTTAATAACTTGTGTTAATTTTAATAGGCTTATCATAACATTATGTATTAGCCCGGCAGTGTGGTGCCACCAGCGAGCACAGAATAACATGTCTGTCCTGTTGTTATGTTATTCTGTCCTCGCTGGGTGCCACTCACACTAATTTTACTCTCTTCGCTGTAAGGCTTCTAAGTTTTAGATATTGGTTTGTTAGTAAATCCTAAGTGGCGAGCATCAGCCTATATCTCTGAGTAATAAGTTAAGGTAATACCACAGTATAATATAGACAGTAGCGAAGCTTTCTCTTGAGAAAATGCGACCGGTTCGACGCTAGCGCTCCTAGTGGTCATGAAGTAGACTTTTATAAACCCATGCATCCTAGGAAAATTTGTCTGTGTTCTATCCATCAGCTCTTGAATCCAGTGTTACTGGCTATCTGTAATTTCCTTTCCAGCTCTTGTAAGAAACTGCGCAGTCATGCTCGTCAACTGTCATATCCAGTATAGCTGGCTGGTTACATGCCATTTACTTGAACCCTCTTGTATCCAGTATTTTATTTTTAATGTAACTAGTACGTGGTGTGACGTATGTTTGTTCCTCGGGACTACTATAAGAATCAAAATACTTTTTTAATAATAAAATTTGATTTAAAAAAGCTGTAGGGATGGCCTATTGTCGATAGTAGAGTAAAATTGATATTCCCGATGCTATCGGTCATCAACAATCGCTAGTATTGATATACAGTCATTCAAATTGTAACATTAACAATATATTAATCCTCAAACTGGAACATGGCTAAATGTAGCCATGTTTCGCATCTACGTATCTTTTCCACAACTCTAGTGCATGTCACTAGCACCAGTAGGTCGTAAGAAACAATATTATACTAAACTATTTTAAAAAATTACGGACATAAATAGAAATAAACTGTACTGTAGATCACCAAAACAGCTGTGAAACAGGTTTTGTAGCACACGTTTTTTATGTTTATGTCAAAAGTGATGTTGTAAGGCTTAATTAATACAAGTCTATTACATGACCACTACGAGCGCTAGCGCTTTGCTACTGTCTATATTATAATGTGGTTTTGTCTTAAAAAATGTGTCCTTAACTAAATAATTGTTCAGGGGCATGTGTTCTTCACTTCACTTTTAACAGTTATAACTAACTCTAGTTGGAGAGCAAAGAAAGAGCCTTTCAATGAGTGAAAGTAATCACTACACTGATCGGCTGTCAAAAATTATTACAAATCTTAAAGATTAGGTCGAATTTAAGAAGCAAGGATAGAGCCTTTCAGTGAGTGAAGGTTATCACTACACTGATCGGCTGTCAAAAATTATTACAAATCTTAAAGATTAGGTCGAATTTAAGAAGCAAGGATAGAGCCTTTCAGTGAGTGAAGGTTATCACTACACTGATCGGCTGTCAAAAATTATTTATTGGAATGTCTCCAAGACCACCAACATGTAACATCATGCTCAACGGATAGACCCCTAGTTATATATTAATAACAATAAATAAAATAACCGAGAGTCGTAAGTATTTTTCTTTTCAATAGCATAAATTTGTTGTATTACAAAATGTTTATCGAATCAAGAGAAGACAATGTGTTTTTATTTTATTTTATTGAAAACGTAAAAGGAAGATTTAGATAGCTTTAGTTTATTATACATCCATTAGTAGATAAATAATCATCTCAACTTGGATATATACTGCACCCTAGTAACAACATTGCAAACCACTAGACGCCATGTTAGAGACAACTGCGCTACTGGTGGACACTACAGGCAGACCTTTATATTAGTATTAAATACCGTAAGATTTGTTAGACTGTTTAAGGCGAAATTACTGTAACTGAACCCTTGATTATATACGCACCTAGATTAGCAAGCCAATGCATTTCTGAGTGATTGAAAACCATATCGAATGCTGACGTAGTATATTAGCGCGCCGCTAGGAGCTCTGGTTGGCTGCACTCGTGAGAACTGAGAAGTACTATGCGTCGCCCCTGGATGGTTGCACAGTCGCGCGCCGTGTTCCTTCAGTAGACATTCGTATTTCAGTAAATCAAATTAATTGTTACGTCGTCACTCGTCAGTAGTTTTCGTGGTTTTAGTATCAAGCCCCTTGCCACGCCTGTCACATTATACATTTCCTCTCAAACTCCATGTCGTCAACCGAAGTGTAAAGTTGACACTGATAATTATTATAAATTTAAGTAATAAAGTCAGTTTCTAGACTTTGTATAAGTAATGTGCAAATCATCTTATACTCGATGATTGCATATTAAAATTTATTTTTCTCCACTTTGTAAACCTAATTATTTGTCAAATTAAATTAAATATCTAAGGGCCTCAGTATGTGCAATTTGTGCACCCATTATGTTTTTCGAATGAATATAAATTACTTGTTTAGTAATTTAATTTGCTCTAACTCCAAAAAGGTTCAATTTAAGTTGATAGATTTTAAACTTAACCTTCTAAACCTCTAAGATAGAAAATTTTAATAAATCATCACAAAATTCGTAAAAAATTACCTTTTTTATCACTAAATAGGTTTATCACTAACATTTATTTCACTTTAAAAAGTGCACAAAAATATAAAAACTAGTAAATAAAAGTAAGCTGAAATGTTTGTTAGTAGTACTAAAAAGTCATCTGTGTTCAAAAGTAATTGGTATGTGTACTGGATAAAATCGTTGTCATAACATGGTATAAATAAGTAGTTTGTAAATGTACGTTGTAATGAAGACTACTAATTTTATAAGAGATTATGAAATATACGAACAAGATTGTAGCTTTGATTATATTATGGTGAAGGTATGTGAAGAAAGTAGTTACAACAAACATAAGGCTAGTAATATATGTATTTTATTTGTCAGTAAATACCCGAGCTAGAGATGCGGTAGTGCTCGGGCAGTCAACTCAACTCAGTTGGCGAGCCCTGTTTGTGACCTTGAACTTCCTACCCTGGGGCGGAAATAACAAATTACCAGGGCGTCGACTTTCCTTATCTTACATCACGTGATCAGATTGTCAAAATATACTATCCTTACAAATAAATAATAATTTCTACGACGTAATATTTACATTTGAAAGCAACAAACGAATTTCCATTTTTTCGTCACACTATGGAAATGTAAATAAATTACTTATATGTAAACAAGTAAGTCAATTACATTGTTTTTTTGTGTGGTAGACCAACTAGAATCGATAATTACTTTCATACCGAGCAATAAATTGGAACTCAGGGGTGGGGGTATTATAATTTACGGCCATATTCCATGAAAACAAAGATAGAAACGAAGAGTATTCTAAATCAATTATTGCCTTTTATAGGATTCTGAGTGTTATAAACGTCCATATTTTTGTTATGCGTTCGCTTACATGGGTATATTGACGTTCATTGTCAAGGCAAGGGGCTAAAAAGTTAGTAATTTATTAATACGGTACTGAGACTATTTCACCAATGTATCTTAGAAGGATGATTTGTAGTAATTAATTAAATGATTTAATGTTCAGGTCTGTAAATATAAAATCGAGGAAATTCTTGTTACATTATAATACAATTCTAAGTATTATTTGTTGAATTATTTAGCTTTGCTTTGTTTATTTAAGTTACATAAAACTTTGATCATTTCACAGTGAGTATATCGTACGGTTTTGGCAGCAACCAAACAGACTCTATAAATATTGCACCTATTTTAAAATAAAAATGTTTACAGTTAAAATACTACACTGTATAAAATAAGTAAATTTCAAAACCAATTTTATATCTATGATATATATGTTACTATTCATAATACTTGACTATTCATGTATATTTTATTGTAACAAGTAATCAAATATCACGAATGAAGCATAATAAATAAAAACGATTACAACGCGTGACGTAAGTCAACCATTACTTTTCCTTGACTTCAAACAGTCGATCATATTCCACATACATTACGACTGGCGCAGCGCCAGCGCGGTCGGTATTGAGCCCGAGTACAGCCAATTTCAGCTGTTGTCTACTCGAAGCAGCACTGCGCATTGAACAATTCTGCCATAGTCCCAACACGTTCCGCTAGATATCGCTAGCGCTGTCTGATCACGCAAAGCCGTACCTCGTTGCTCATCTAGGTGTACTACCATTGATTTTACTATATAAAAACTTATATAACTCTATGTATAGTAAAATCAATGGTACTACTCACTCTTTGTCTCCTTAGATGAACCAACTGTGTGGAGAGCTGTGGCGCACCTGGTGGCAACAGCTGAAACTATCTCAATAGTTGAACCAAGTATTTCCTAGGTAGCAGCACATACAATATAATTTATTGTGGATAAGTAATTATTTTACAGCTTTATTTAAAAATTGTTAATTTTGTAGTTGAAAATAAAATAGTTTTAAAAATAAACTTAAATTTATATTCTATTAAAAGGTCTAAAAGTTTGTTTAAACATATTTTGTTTATAAAAAACTTCAATTAAATATTTACAATTTCATCAGTATTAGTTTTAGTAATTTTGATAAGTTACCTAACTCAAGTTGACCGTTAGATAAACAAATTATTTTGATCGACCAAATAAACCAATGTTTAACGACCTCATCGTTTTGAGGTCACATTATTTATTATTTATCATTTATATAATTAGTCTACAATACTAAAATCAAATCAATGGTACAGCTCATAAATTAGATATTCGGCACACGGCAGGCACTGGCTATACAAATCCCGCACGACATGTGTGTAAAGCGGTGGCCTGACATGCGTGCAGGCTCTTTGATCCAACTGTTGTCAGTTACAAACTCCAATATATAAACTCTGCGGTCTAACTGGCCACCCTAACATTAAAATCTTGTACTTTACTCCTATATTTTGGCTAAACATGAGAATGCAATGAAGGCTCGCATGTTAACAAGTTGGCTTAGTAAGAGAGCATGTAGGGTCCTTTTCTTATCTGTCAGTCTCTTTATTTTTATATTTTTTTAACTTGCTAGTTCTCATGGGCCTGCAGGCCTGTGCATGAACTTTATTTAACGAGTGAAGTACTGACCCTTAGCTAAGTTTGGGATTGAAACCTTTGATCTTGGTCCTCCTCGGTCCACTGAGCCACTCCGCTCCGGTGAGGTAGATTAGATTATTAACACTATCCTTGATTTCTTTATGATTTGTGAAAAAGATTCCTACAGCTACTTTAATTGATTAGAACATGAAGATAGTGAGTTATGGATTCAAGCGAGCATTCATTGAGTTTTGATGTGACAATCATTTGAAGATTAACTATGTTAGACAAGAACTTCCTGATAAAAAATCAAAAGGATTGATAAAGTAAACACAGACACTTATGGAGATTTATATAGTGCGCTGATAAAGTAGAAAAACACACCTTTTGGAGCCAGCCAATCATAAATGATTAAGTCAAGAAAGACCCAAATAAAAAGGAATTTAAAACCTGAGGTATATGAGATTATCGAAGAGAAGCTCAAAGCATAACAAGACAAGTACAAAAGACGTCATATTGTAAACATATAATTTGGTTTTTTTAATGTAAACAAAAGGTTTTCTATAAAATAATGCTGGTTTAAAATTTTAAAAAGTTACAATTAATGTCCTGTTACAGACGGTTTAATATTGGTTTCTTCAGGGCCGCCCAGAGGTGGGGGGTGGGGGGGGGGGCAAAAGGGGCAGATTGCCCCGGGGACACATGAACTTAGTCCAGAGGGAGGCCACATTTCATGCAACAAAAATAAAATACTTAATAACTAGATAAGAAATTATTCATGCCTGTATCAAAATATTATTAAAAATGATATTAGGCTAGATAAGTCTTCCAGTTTTAGTTTTAAAGCGTTTAAGCTAAACCATTGATTTTATAGCAACCAGGGAGCCTTTTGGCGCTAGTTGAACACTGGTCTTTGAAGTTTGTCAGCGGTCGGAATAGTGGAATCACAACATAAGCTCTGGTTGATATGTGACTGCACCTGTACCCCTCACCAGTTGTCTTGTTTGCGAACAAGTGTAAAGTCGTTCAGCTTGTAAACACACCAAAACAACTGTGCTGTTTGCGAACAAATAACTATAATTGAGTGGTGTGGACAGTGGGCCACCCCTATGAGATGTCCTGTTTTCGTTCACTATTTGTATAAAACCTGTCAAAAGACCCACTAACTTTACATTTGTATTACTCAAAATTCCGTTTTTGGACCGCATTCATTGTCCGCCATTTTCATACATCTCATTCTAATATATATGTCACTTTTTATCATAGTTACATTTAAAGTATAGACATTGACAAGTTACAATAATACATTGTTACAAAAGGTTTCTTTCAATTATCTTGGTTTCATATACATATCATTTTTATATCATTGTTACATTTCATATGTGGACATAATCAAATTTTTAAAAACAAAAGTTTACACAAAAGAATTTTTATACATGTTGTGTTTTTACATTTCTCACATTGTCATTAACATCATATTATTTCAGCCATCTATTATTTATTATTTTGATGTTCCTAAGTATCTTTTATTTAAATGGTGATTTATTTTTTAAATTGTTTTAAAGTTGAATATTTATATTAGTAGTGATTTAATTATTCTTTTTGTATATATTTTTTAAGTTGTGTTACATTATATGTTCCTATTATATCTCCTGTTTCTATTTCATTGACTACATAAGCATTCTCCATTTTAATTGCTGTCACTTTATAGGGTCCCTTGTATAACAGAAAAAATTTTTTAATCTTTTTCTCTAGTAGGTCTGAGTGAAAATGTGTTTTTACTAAGACAAGATCATTTAGTTTATATGTTATTGGTTTTATTTTATTATCATGTCTTTGTTTTCTTTTGAGTGCTTTATTTTTTATTTTATTTCTTACTAGAACTGTTTTATGTGCATGATCAAATCTGTTGTTTCCTGGAAACTGGATTATTTTATTTATTATATTATCATACTTTTTCCAAACATTATTTCAAAAGGAATTTCCTCTGTTATATCATGAACAGAATGATTTAAACAGTGCTCAATAAAGTCAATCAGATTTGCCCAAGCTGTGTGTTTTTCATTACAATAAATACGCAATATTTTTCCTATCTCCCTATTTACACGTTCAGTTGGATTAGACTGTGGATGATATACAGAGCTGTGAATAGTTTTAATGTTTTTGTTGTGTAAAGTGTTGTACCAGAGTGTACTTGTAAATTGTGTACCGTGGTCACTGAGGATTGATTCTACATCGCCTACTAATGGTATATATTCATTAATGATTTTATTTAATAGTGTCCTTGTATTGGCCTTCTTTATTGGATACAGTTTAACAAACTTTGAAAATACATCTACTATTACAAAAATGTATCTTACCCCCCCCTCTACTAGTGGGTAATTCTCCTACTAAATCTACTGAAATTAGTTCTTTGACTCTATTTGGTATTATTGGTTTTAAACTACCTATTTGTTTTTTATTAGATGGCTTCGCCTTCTGACATATGTCACAGCTTTGTAATTGCTTTTTTATTGTTTTCTCCATTTTTGGAAAGATGCAATATTCCTTTAGTATAGTAAAAATTTTATGGCCTCCTAAATGTCCATATTTAAGATGAGTTTTTTCTATTAAATCTTTTAACAGCTTGTTTGGGATACATACTCTATATTCACCCCCCCGCTAATGAGCATTTCTGAAAAAGTATGTTATTGTGGGTTAAGTAATTATTTTTTATTTTTATTTCCTGGTTGTCTTCAAGTTTGTCAAATATTTTACCATAAAATGTATCTTCTTGTTGGTGTTTATCTAGACCTTTAAATATATTTTTAAATATTCTGTCTGGCACATCTACATTTAATTTATTTGTTAAAACCTTTATATTGTATTTTTCTTTATTTTCTTTATATTCATTATTGTCTGTTCTGGAAAGTATGTCTGCTGGTATATTGTCTTTTCCTTTAACGTACTGTATTGTTAAATTATATTCTTGTAACACAAGACTCCATCTTAACAAACGACCATGAGTTAACTTACAACTTTTCAGAAATGATAAAGCTTTATGATCTGATCTAATTATTATTTCAAAATGGCCTATCAAGTAACTCCTAAATTTTTTGCATGCAAATACTATTGCTAATAATTCCTTTTCTGTTACACTGTAAGATTTTTCTATCTCAAGCAAAGACCTACTTCCAAAATAAATTACCTCCTCTTCATTGTTGTCATTTACCTGGTAAAGAATGGCTGATACACAAATGTCAGATGCATCTGTGTTTATGTAAAAAGGTTTATTCCAGTTTGGATGATGTAAAAGTACTGATTTTAGGAATGCATTTTTTATTTCATTGAAAGTCTCATTTTCTTTAAAACCCCACTTCCATGCTTTTTTAGAACTAAGGATATGACTAAATTGACTAGTTAGGTTTGCATAACCCTTTTGAAATTGTCTATAGTAGTTACATAACCCCAAAAAACTTTGCAATTCTTTCAATCCCCTTGGAGTTCTAAAGTTTCTTATTTTTTCCATTTTTTCTTCATCCATTTTTATTCCCTCTTCACTTAAAATAAATCCTAAAAACTTAACTTCCTTTTTTAAGAATTCTGATTTTTTAAGTTTAATTGTGACACCTCCTTCTCTTAACTTTGTTAGTACTCTATCTATGTGTTCTATATGTTGTTCAAAAGAGTCATTACTTGTTAAGTCATCTACATATTAGGTCAAAAATTCAGAAAATTCATTACCTAAAACTTTTTGTAATGCCTTAGTAAAGAGTGCAGTACTTACTTTAAGTCCAAATGGAACTCTTTTAAATTGATAATTCTTTCCTCCAAAAGTGAAAGCAACATATTTTCTTGATTCTTGGTCAAGCTTCACTTGCTAGAATCCTTGTGATAAATCTAAGACTGTAAAGTATTTTGCTCCTATGAATTTTTGAAATATTTCCTCTGTTAATTCAGTGCTTTGTCTATCTGCTATTAAGTATTGATTTAGTTTTCGGCTATCTAAGCAAGCTCTTATTGTTAGGTCCTTTTTGATGACACATACCAAAGGATTTGAATATGGACTGCTTGATGGCTCTATTACATCTAATTTTAACATTCTTTCTAATTCTACTTCGACCGCTTTTCTTTTATTAAAGGGTACCGGATATGGTTTCCCTATAAATGGTACTTCACATTTTACATTTAGTTTTGCCACGTGGTTTTTTATGCAACCAGGATTATCTGAAAATACCTGTTTATTTTTTATTAAAACCTTTCTTAACATTTCAACCTGTTCTTTATTTTGAAATTTAGTTTCACTACTTATTTCTTGTATTTTTTTATTTATTTGTTTTTCAAAGTAGTTTTCATTATTTATTATATCTGACGTTATCATTTGTTTTACTTCATCTTGATTATTTATGTTTATTTTATTTATTATTATGTCCCTATTTGTTGTTATGTTATTGTGTAGCTGTTCATCTAGTATTAAGTTATATATTTTATCAGGTTGGTCATTATTTATTATATTTATTAATTCATTGGTTATGTTATTTAATTCTTTTTCACTTTCATAACATGTAATATGTCCTACTTGTATTATTCTTAGTCCGTTTACCATATTTAATTTGTTTCTTGGAACAAATGGTACTATTAATCTTTTGTCATCTATTTTAAGTTCTAAACACTTCTTCTCAAAATCTATTTTAGCTAACTTTTCAATAAAACAGTCACACCCTAAAATAATTCCTGCTTGAATCTCTTTCACTACTAGACATGTTATTGGAATTATTTGATTATTTATTTCAAAGTCTATTTGTACCTGATAATTTATTTTCTTTGACCTAACTCCAGTGACTCCTATTATTTGTAAATTGCTAACTGGTAATTGAGGTATTTGATAGTCTACATTGTTTTTTATGTCTTCATAAATGTCCTGACTAATAATTGTACCCTCTGATCCTGAATTTACTATGCATCTGTATTCTATATGACCTATCTTTACATTTATTTCTGGGAGGAAATGAGTTAACCCTTTAATAGGCATTTCATGAAAATTATTTTCATTTGTTAGTTCATTATTTAGATCCTCATGTAAAAATATTTCATTAGTATTTACTTTGATTTTATTTTCTTGAGCTGATTTTATCTGTTCCATAAAGTCATTTATTATTTTCTGAATAATATTAAATCCCTTTTTATTTAAATGAACAAGGTCAGGTTTTTTACGGCCCCTTGAGAAGATCTCCTTTTCAAATAAGTCCATGTTACATCTATTTTTAAATTCTCTGTCCATGAATGTATTGGATATTACCCTAATGTTTTTATCATTATTCAAAGAGGTTATAAAATCATTAAACACATTTAGTTTGTGAAAATGAAAAGCATCACTTTTAGCAAGTATTGGTATTGGTGGTAAAGTTAATAGAATTAATTCTTTTTTCCAACTAACTAACTCTTCTATCATGCTTTTATATTCATTGATAATATATTTGGTTGGAATTCCTTGTAGGAAGTCATTAGTCCCTATCATAATGATAAGTTTGTCATTTAGGTTATCCTTATTTAATTTAAACTCATTTTTTAATTCAGGAATATTTTGGCCACTTACACACAGTCCTACTCTTCTTTTATTTGCTATAAACACTGGAGTTTTATTTAATATGTTTTGAGCGAACCTACTTAGTTGACTATCACCTGCTAGCTCATAATTTAAATATATTGGTTTCTCCACTACTTGTTCTATGCTACACTGGTATTGTTTACTTTCCCTAGGCCTATGTGTGTTTGTGACTTGCTGTAGTTGTCATTCATTTCTGACATCTTCTCTGTTATTATGATAATTACTGTTTTGTCCTCTATTTGAGCCTCTATAATTCCCTCTAAAATTACCTCTGTAACCCCCTCGTCTGTCACTATTATTGTCTCTATGTCTCAAAACCTCTTTGTTTTCTCTAACCTCACTATGGTTATTATTAACTACTACTTGTTTATTATTGTTTTCATATGATCTCCTAGGTTGTCTATTATTGAATTCAAACTGATTTTTCCCCACATTGTTTAGTTGCTTCAAATAGGTCTCTAGGTCATCTCCGTTTTGTATGTTACTAGCTGTCGCTACTGATGCACTAATCCCTATTGGTAGGTGTCGTGATATGAAACTAAGAAAAGTGGTCATGTTCAGCTTGTGGTCTAGAAAGCACGATATGTTGTAATATTCCATAATGTAATTTACTATGTCATCTCTGTTAGCATCATAAGTTCCACCCCCCATTAATTTATTTTCAAATTCCTTCTGCTTATCAATGCCCCAATATTTATTTCTGAATTCGCTTTCGAATTCAAGAAAGTTGTTCCATTTGTCAAGTCGATTCCTAATCCATATACTAGCCTCTCCTTTCAAGTGTTTCATGAGAAATAAAATTTGACAATCCCATTGATCCTCCGACAGATCTACAAATTTTCTAGCAAATTTAATAAATGTCATTGGGTGACATTTGTTTGAGTCTGGATAGAAATCTACTAAATACAATTCCGCACTAGTGCTAGAGATTGTTTTATTATTTGTAGTGTTTTGTGTAGTCTTATTTTTATTATCATCAATAATGATTTTATTTAATGATATGTCTACATCATCTATGTGTGTATTCTTACTACTGTCTCTTACAACAGATCTGTCTCTATTTATTTGAGTTCTCTTAGTTTGGTCACAAATCATTTTTATTTCTTTATCTACATGATCTTTTAATTCATTTATTTTACCCTCTAGATTAGTGTTATTTAGGGTGATAGCTTTCTCTATTTTATTGTCTATGATAGTATTTAGATAACCTATCTGTTCTTCTATTTTGTCATTTACTTTGATTATTTGATTGTCTACTTCAACAATCACATTAGTTAGTTTAACATTTAGCTCAATATATTTGTCTAACAATGTTTTATTTATCTCACTCAGTTTATTTTCAACTTCATTTATTTTTATGGTCTGTTCTTTATTTTTATTCTTTACTTCTTCCCTTATATTATTTTCTTTTGCTTTAATTTCCTCATTAAAGTCTACTTTTATTTGTTCTACCTGTCTGTCTAGCTTATCTTCAAGTTGATTTATCCTATCATTAACATCTTTCCTAAACTCATCAAATTTCACATTACTTTCCCTATTCATCTCTACCATATCAGTATTAATCTTGTCAAATTTAGTATTCATACTTTCATTTATACTATTTAGTTTAGTTTCTAAGTTATCATATTTATTATTATTTTCTTCATTTATTTTAGTCATGTTAGCTTTTATTTCTTTAAGTTGATTTTCTACATTATTATTCATTTTTAGTAATGTTTCCATTATGTTGGATAGTGTATTTTCCCTATCTACTCCTGGCCTAGCTTCATCAGTTTTGTTTTTGTTTAGATTAATTTCCCTGATGACACTCAGAGAGGTATCTGAATCCTCAGAATCCAACTCTGAGTTCTGGACTATGTCCACATCAGCCATTATTATAAATTATAATTTAATAAATTCAAAAATATTACTCTAAACAATTTTTTCTTTTACTCAAATGAATTCTGAATTTAAATTAAAAAGAAATATTTTCTTATTTTTTTTTTTTTTTTTTTATTTATTTAGTACATTTGCTTTTTTAAATATACTGAAATATATCTATTTCATTTCCTGCATCATACAGCTTCACGTCGTTGGCGCCATTCTATAACCTTATTTTGTTACTGATCAAGTTACATTAATTCAAAATATTTATTTAATTTAATAAAATTTTATTTAAATTAAATTATTGGATGTCTTTGATTGATCACCAAATTGATTAAAAATCTGTAGTGTGCTACCTTGAGGAGGTTATTGCATCACATTGATTTATTTTTTTATTTTTAAAGATAAAAGTAACAAAACTTGATTTAATTTGATTTAAATTTTGAGCATGATAATTCTTAAATATCTTCAGGGTCGTTTGAGTAATTTGGTGAAGCTGTATGAGACAATAAAACAAACTAGTTACTTTTCTACAAAATTATTTTTTATTACATATTTTTCAAAAATTCATTTTCTCAAATTTACTTAATACATCATAGTAAAATTTTAAGTTTTAAATTTACTTTGTTAAATGAAATTATGTTGAAAAGAAACAATCTTAAGCTAAGTATAAACTAGACTTATCTGTAGCATGATGAACTTCGATTAATATCTCGTGTTCGAGTATTTCACGTTTTTATTTACTATTAAAATTTCACACACTTTAACTTTTTCTTGAAAAGAAGCTTTGGTTTAACTCACTAAACAAATTTTTATACTATGATTTTACTGTTTAATTTGGTTAAGACCACGAGGTCTTATAAGTTCGACCTAATAAAACATCTTGTAGCTTAGGCTGAGCATCTTGGACTGGGCTGAGAGGCGTCTCTCTACCGTTGGACTCGGCTTCTCTCCCTCCCTTTCTTCCGGCACGAATATCGTCTGGGTTGAAGGCTTTTTTATTATTTCCTTCAACACCACGCGGTCTCGGTCCGTCTGCTGCTGACATCTACGGGCATATTTCAAACTACAGTCCCCGTTCTGATTGGTCCCTTTCAAACATTGTCATCTACGTCATCTAGTGCATTGAAGTTACTGGAGACCTGGTGGGCTTGCAGTGGAAATTTCCACTCGACTTGTTGATTCTTGTCCCTGAAGCATTCCCATCTGTTTACAATCGTATTTCTAAGAAACCATCCCACCCATCCGGTTTCGAACAAAGGGTTTTGTTTGAGGAGACATATTTCTGTCTCCCCGTCCATCCAACTTGTGTTTTACTCACGAAAATTCTCTAACATAATTTTAACTTTCTTCATTTATTCAAATTAAATATATCCTTTTCCTTATATACAATAATTTTATTATTTATTTATTTTAATTAATTTATCTATCAATTTGGTGGACCTGTTACAAAACTTAAGATAATTCAGCGATTGTGAATTTATTTGTTTTTATAGTACTGTTTATTGATTAAGCATTTAACTATATTTTGTGTTTTTTTTACCAATTCTGTTTGTGTAAATAAATAATCTTGATTTAGTGTTTCGAAAATCCCTAGACTCGTCGTAGCAAAATAATAGCTCTATTTAATTTGAAAACGAGTGATCAGTAAACTGGGGCTAAAGTATGTAACGTTCAGTCTCTCTGAATGAGTTACATTAATTTAAAATTCATAATTAATTTAATCAA